>JBBPBX010017830.1:19012-38041 GCA_038048925.1 Garcialebias charrua | reverse complement strand
TAGATATCAGCTCCCTGCTCCACACAGAGGGCTGTGGTAGCTCGATGGTCTGTGGTTGTGTCAGGAAGGTGTAAAAATAATTGTCAAGTCTTCATCCGACTTAGTTTGCTGTGGAGACCCCTGAAGAAGGGAGCAGCCGAAAGAAGAAGAAGAAGAAGAAAAAGAAGAAGAAAGATGTCTACTGAAAATCACCATGGCTGATGCTTTGTCTGGATCTGTGTAGGTTCCACTGAGAGTATTTTCTAAATGGTTACCGGTAATTAAACATTTTGGATGTTTGAATTCTTTTTTGAGAGGGAGGGCGTTACGATTGCCGTCGTAAATTTGTGTGTGTGTGTGTGTGTGTGTGTGTGTGTGTGTGTGTGTGTGAAATTTCTAAACGTGTGACATTAGTGTCCAGGTGTGCGGAAGACACAGAGGAGCTGAACGATGATTTTAAATTTGATAAACAGATCAGCAGTGTTGTTCAGAAAAGTTTTTATCAACTTCGACAAATTGCAAAAGTGAAACCAATCTTATCAAGACCTGACTTGGAGAAATTAATCCACGCTTTTATTACATCTCGTCTTGATTACTGTAATGCACTGTATGTAGGCATCAGCCAGACCTCTCTCGCCCGTCTGCAGCTCGTGCAGAACTCTGCTGCTCGCCTCTTAACTCAGACCCGTAGGCGTGAGCATATCACTCCCATCCTGGCGTCCCTTCACTGGCTCCCTGTGCACTACAGAATTCATTTTAAACTTTTGCTATTTGTTTTTAAATGCCTGAACAACCTTGCCCCACCATATTTGTCTGAGCTACTTCAACCTTACTGCCCTCCTCGATCCCTACGATCAGCTGATCAGTTGCTGCTGACAGTCCCCAAAACTAGGTTGAAGTTCAGAGGTGACAGAGCATTTTCTGTCGTTGCTCCCAGGCTGTGGAACAACTTACCACTGAGTGTCAGACAGGCCTCCTCTCTTCCTGTTTTTAATTCTTTTTAAAAACACACTTTTATACCTTGGCTTTTAACACGTGATCTTATTTTTTATGGCATTTTAACACACCTGCCGTGAAACTGGTTGTGTATGTTTTTTTTTGTATGCTTTGTATGTTTTTATCGTTTTAAATAAACTTGTCTTTTGTGTTGTTGTACAGCACACACACAGGAGTCCCTGTGGCTCAACGAGGCTAGCCTGTATAAATAAAGGTTGTAGTTACCCCTGTGGTTTTAAAATGTGCTATACAGTAGAAATAAAGTTGATTGATTGATTGGTTGATTGATTGGCTGCTTGTCTGGAGTTGCTGAATAAAAGGATCTGCGTCGGTGAGGATGCCGGCTTCCATCCACTCTGCACATCCAACCAGTCACAGCTGGCCTGCTGTGCGACGTTGTCAGATAATTAGTTTAGTTTTGTAAGGAGTTTTTGTAGGGGTGAGCTGCCATTTTATTCAAGACATAAGTCTCCTGTTTTTTCTTTGATTTAGTAAGAAACTAGCCTGGTTAAAACCAGACCCTTGTCCTTTACTTCGCTTTGTACTAGGGTCCGGGACTTCTCTCATAGACAAGGATTTCTCCAGTCGATTTTTGACCGGACCAATCAGAGAACAGAAGGCGGAGTTTTGAACGACGTCGACTGACGTCGTCAGTCGACCGTGGGCAGCACGGTGGCACAACTGGTAGAGCTGCTGCCTCTCAGCGAGAAGGTTGCCGGTTCAAATCCCGGTCCGGGGCCTTTCTGGGTGGAGTTTGCATGTTCTCCCCGTGCATGCGTGGGTTTCCTCCGGGTACTCCGGTTTCCTCCCACAGACCAAAAAACATGCTTGTTAGGCTGATTGGTGACTCTAAATTGACCCTAGGTGTGAGTGTGAGAGTGGATGGTTGTTTGGTGTGAGTGAGACAGGTCCCTCTTGTAAATGAGTCCCCGTGACTCAACGAGGCTAGCCTGTATAAATAAAGGTTGAATGAAAAAATGGCTGCCGCCACGAAGGAATTTTCAAGAAAACAAGGTAAAAAACTATTATTTCTTTGCTGAGAAAAAATATATTTCTTAGCTGACGTTATATCAGAAGTGTTCCTGAGCTTAACAGTTCCTAAATCAATTCACGAAATGGTCAAATCTGCTGGATTTAAATTGTTTCGGTTTGACATTTTCCAAACAGCCTCGGGTGCGCTACGAAAATAAATGATAAAAAATCGAATTTTATCTCAAATGTTTCATCCAGGCCAACAGTCAGTAAATTAGAGCCATATAATTACACACTGGTAGCAGAAAAAATATCCACCGAGTGGTTTCTGAGCTATTTATCTGAATAGCCTGGACCTCGCCAGGCTAAACTAACAAAACTCCGCCTTCTGTTCTCTGATTGGTCCGGTCAAAAATCTACCGGAGAAATCGTTGTCTATGAGAGAAGTCCCAGACCCTAGTACGAAGCGAAGTGAAGGACAAGGGTCTGGTTTTAACCAGGCTAGTAAGAAACCTGTGTTTTAGTTCATTTTGTTTTGTTGACGTAAGAGGAAAATAGTAGGAAAAATGTTTATTAATTTGGCCTGGGCTCACACTGAAGTTCGGTAAGACTCCCAGTTCATCATCAATAATTATTCACAGTGTAAAAAAAACTCTCTGTTTAACCATATCATTGACTCCGCGGCTGCTTGAGGTGTGCAGAAGGTGGAAACACCCACATCTAATTACAGCCTGGCAGCAGTGTTTGTGCTGGTTGTAACAGTTTGTTTTTATATCATTTCTTCTATTTACTTTTATTTTATATTATTTTTATGTCTGTTGTTGTCTGTACCTCATCTGTGTTCTTTGTTTAAAACAGGTCTCTCTTGTAAATGAGTCCTTGTGGCTCAATGAGACTAACCTGTTTAAATAAAGCTTGAATGAATTATTTGGTAGGACTTACCATCATTTGAATGTCTGACACAATCCTGGAGGACAGCATGCCACTTCTGCTGCTCTTTCTCCGTGGCCACACAGAAGTAGTAGTGACGGGCGTAAGGATGCCACAGAATCAGAGGGAATGGGCTTGGACATTTTAGAAAGGGCGAACTTCCCACCTTGGCTTTCACATCTGCAACAAAAACATTCAAAACTCTAAATTAAATATTAATTGTTTGGAACATTTATCCTTTTTCTACAGAGCTTTTTGTCAGTGGCACCACCAACAGCAACAGCAACAGCAACAGCAACACCAACACCAACACCAACAGCAACAGCAACAGCAACACCAACACCAACACCAACAACAACAACAACAACAGACATGAAACAGACCTGGAAGTGTCAGAAATGAAGATGTTGAGGTTCTCCTTAAGCCTGGTTTATGGTTGATGTGTCGCATAGGGCCCGAGAGAGCGCGCGGCAAAAGTGACGCAATCGCATAGTCCCCGCCCCCGCGCTTTGGCCCTGCGCGTCGGTTTGGCGAGTGTCGCGCACCTCCGAATTTCTGAAACTCCGCAAGCCTAGCGCGCACGCCAAATTGATTGACAGCTCGGGTAGGGACCTCACCGACAGCCTTCACGCTCTTCACGCCAGAGCCTGCAGCTGTCTGCGCCGCTGTGGTCGTGGAAACGGCATCGCGACGCATGGAGGAATGTTTTTTATGTGACACAAATGTATTAAATTCCCAGAGCGAGCAGAAAGCCATTTGTTTTTGTTGTGTGATTTCAAACAGTTCTTCTTCTACTGTAGAATTCTTATTCTACACCTTTCTTGCAACATATGCACATGTTTTAGAGGGTACTGTCACCTGCTGGTCCGTAAAAGAACAGCACTTTGCCATGCGCCACCGTGCGACACTATAAACGCATGAAGCCGCACGGCTAAGTGCGCACGCAGCCCGCGAGCTCCAACTTGCGGACCAGAGCGCGACTATAACCAAGCCTTTAGGAGTGACAAGGATGGATAAGATCAGGAATGAGATCATCAGAGGTACAGCACAGGTTGAACAACTGGGAGATAAAGTTAGAGAGGACACACTGAGATGGTTTGGACATGTCCAGAGGAGGGACAGTGGTTTGGACATGTCCAGAGGAGGGACAGTGGTTTGGACATGTCCAGAGGAGGGACAGTGGTTTGGACATGTCCAGAGGAGGGACAGTGGTTTGGACATGTCCAGAGGAGGGACAGTGGTTTGGACATGTCCAGAGGAGGGACAGTGGTTTGGACATGTCCAGAGGAGGGACAGTGGTTTGGACATGTCCAGAGGAGGGACAGTGGTTTGGACATGTCCAGAGGAGGGACAGTGGTTTGGACATGTCCAGAGGAGGGACAGTGGTGTTGGACATGTCCAGAGGAGGGACAGTGGTGTTGGACATGTCCAGAGGAGGGACAGTGAGTGTTGGACATGTCCAGAGGAGGGACAGTGGGTGTTGGACATGTCCAGAGGAGGGACAGTGAGTATTGGACATGTCCAGAGGAGGGACAGTGAGTGTTGGACATGTCCAGAGGAGGGACAGTGAGTGTTGGACATGTCCAAAGGAGGGACAGTGAGTGTTGGACATGTCCAGAGGAGGGACAGTAAGTGTTGGACAGGTCCAGAGGAGGGACAGTGAGTGTTGGACATGTCCAGAGGAGGGACAGTCAGTGTTTGACATGTCCAGAGGAGGGACAGTGCATATTGGACATATCCAAAGGAGGGACAGTTAATGGACATGTCCAGAGGAGGGACAGTGAGTTTTGGACATATCCAGAGGAGGGACAGTGCGTATTGGACATGTCCAGAGGAGGGACAGTGAGTATTGGACATGTCCAGAGGAGGGACAGTGAGTATTGGACATGTCCAGAGGAGGGACAGTGAGTATTGGACATGTCCAGAGGAGGGACAGTGAGTATTGGACATGTCCAGAGGAGGGACAGTGAGTATTGGACATGTCCAGAGGAGGGACAGTGAGTATTGGACATGTCCAGAGGAGGGACAGTGAGTATTGGACATGTCCAGAGGAGGGACAGTGAGTATTGGACATGTCCAGAGGAGGGACAGTGAGTATTGGACATGTCCAGAGGAGGGACAGTGAGTATTGGACATGTCCAGAGGAGGGACAGTGAGTGTTGGACATGTCCAGAGGAGGGACTGTGCATATTGGACATTTCCAGCAGAGGGACAGTGAGTATTGGACATGTCCAGAGGAGGGACAGTGCATATTAGATATGTCCAGAGGAGGGACAGTGAGTATTGGACATTTCCAGCAGAGGGACAGTGAGTATTGGACATGTCCAGAGGAGGGACAGTGAGTGTTGGACATGTCCAGAGGAGGGACAGTGAGTATTGGACATGTCCAGAGGAGGGACAGTGAGTATTGGACATGTCCAGAGGAGGGACAGTGAGTGTTGGACATGTCCAGAGGAGGGACTGTGCATATTGGACATTTCCAGCAGAGGGACAGTGAGTATTGGACATGTCCAGAGGAGGGACAGTGCATATTAGATATGTCCAGAGGAGGGACAGTGAGTATTGGACATTTCCAGCAGAGGGACAGTGAGTATTGGACATGTCCAGAGGAGGGACAGTGAGTGTTGGACATGTCCAGAGGAGGGACAGTGAGTATTGGACATGTCCAGAGGAGGGACAGTGAGTATTGGACATGTCCAGAGGAGGGACAGTGAGTGTTGGACATGTCCAGAGGAGGGACAGTGAGTAATGGATATGTCCAGAGGAGGGACAGTGAGTATTGGATCTGTCCAGAGGAGGGACAGTGAGTAATGGATATGTCCAGAGGAGGGACAGTGAGTATTGGATATGTCGCCAAGTAAGTAAGTAAGTAAGTAAACTTTATTTATATAGCACCTTTCACAGATATAAAATCACAAAGTGCTTTACAAAAGAAATACACATAATAAAATCATACTAAATACTAAAATCATACACTCTTAAAACATGCTATACAAAAAGGTTACACATGATAAACTCTAAAATCGATAAGTACAATTAACCATAAGCCTGTTTAATAAGACAAGTGCATTGATGATGTTACCAACCTCAAAACCATCACTGTTCGGGCTAATCAGAAGCCATGGCTGACAGCTGAGGTTCACAGACTCCTGAAAGCCAGGAATGCTGCCTTCAAAGCGGGAGATCAGGTGGGCCTGAAGGCAGCCAGAAAGAACCTGACCCAGGGCATCAGTGAGGCCAAGGAGCAGTATTCCAGGAAAATAGCTCACCGTTTCAAGGACAGCAAGGATACACGCAGTCTGTGGCAGGGAATACAGACCATCACAGACTACAAACCCCCCCCCAGACCTGTGACAGCTCAACCTCTACGCTGAATGAACTGAATGAGTTCTTCGCTCGGTTTGAGGCAAGTAACAGCACACCTGCACAAAAATTCCCCCCCTCTCCTGATGGCCAGGTGCTGGCGCTGTCCTCAGACAGCGTAAGGCGTTCATTCATCAAGATTAACGCCCGGAAGGCCTCTGGTCCTGACAACATACCTGGTCGTGTGCTGAAAGACTGTGCAGGGGAACTCGCAGCGGTCTTCACGGACATCTTTAACATCTCGCTGAGTCAGGCCATCGTCCCCACCTGTTTCAAAGCCACCACCATCATCCCTGTCCCAAAGAAGGCAACGCCCGCATGCCTCAATGACTATCGCCCAGTAGCACTCACCCCCATCCTGATGAAGTGCTTTGAACGGCTAGTCATGAAAAGCATCACATCTGTCCTCCCTGCCTCCCTGGATCCCTTCCAATTTGCATACCGACCTAATCGCTCAACCGACGATGCCATCTCCTCTGCCCTCCACACAGCTCTCACACATCTGGACACGAAGGACTCTTATGTTAGAATGCTGTTCATCGACTTCAGCTCGGCATTCAACACCATCATCCCCCAACAGCTCATCCATAAACTGGACAGTCTGGGGCTGAACACCTCAATGTGTAACTGGCTGCTAGACTTCCTGACCGGGAGACCACAGACAGTACGGATCGGGAGTAACACATCTAGCACCATCACATTGAACACAGGGGCCCCACAAGGATGTGTGCTGAGCCCCCTTCTATTCACCCTGCTAACACACGACTGCACACCATCGTACAGCTCCAACCACTTCATCAAGTTTGCGGACGACACAACAGTGGTAGGTCTCATCAGCAACAACGATGAGACGGACTACAGGAACGAGGTGAGCCGCCTGGCCTTGTGGTGCGGACACAACAATCTCACTCTCAACGTGGAGAAGACAAAGGAGATTGTCGTGGACTTCAGGAAGAGGGATGCACAACATGCCCCTCTGACCATCAACAGCACCGCAGTGGAGAGAGTGGACAGCACCAAGTTCCTGGGAGTGCACGTCTCAAAGGACCTGTCCTGGAGCAGGAACACTGCAGCACTGGCGAAGAAGGCTCACCAGCGCCTCTACTTTCTCCGCAAGCTGAAAAGGGCTGGAGCTTCAACCTCCATCATGTGCACCTTCTACAGAGGTGCCATAGAAAGTGTCCTGACCAGCTGCATCACTGTGTGGTTTGGTGCATGCACTGCATCCTGCCGCAAGAGCCTCCAGCGCATCGTGAAAGCAGCTGAGAAGATCGTCGGCACCTCCTTGCCCTCACTGCAGGACTTACACAGCAAACGCCTCACTCGGAAAGCCCACCGCATGGCAGGTGATCCCACACACCCACTACACAGCCGCTTTAGACTGCTGCCATCAGGGAGGAGACTGAGGAGTCTCCAGGCTCGTACCAGCAGACTGAGAGACAGCTCTGTTCATCAGGCAGTCAGAATGCTAAACACTCTGCCTGCTCTGCCTCCCCTCCCATTTGAACTGCCTTAACACAAAAAACTTTCTCACACATTACCACTCAACACAAAGTTTTTAACACTGGACTCTGTGTCATCAAACGGGTTATTCACTAAACTCTCGGTCATGTGTTCATTCAGTTTGCACTACTTCTCATATTTGCACTAATGTTTGTATTACATTACTGCCTATAGTCATACTACTGTTTACATTCACTGTTTACATTTATTAATACTGTTTACATTTATTACTACTGCTTTACATTTATTACTACTGTTTACATTTACACTACTTTTATCTACACTACTGCAGATACATATACAGCATTCTCTGACTAGCCTTATCTAAGGATGCCAAATGTGCCTTATGTGCCTCACTGCATATGCCACTTTGCCTCTATACCAACATCAACTACCTCATACATATACTGTGTACATTAACTTATATGCTGCTGTGCCACTCTTTGCAAATGTCAATGCTAGAACCTTCAGTTTATTTTATAGATATACTTTTTATACTTTTTATACTACTATGCAAAAACTCAGGACAGTATTACACTTTTATTATTTCATTTTATGCTTATGTTCATTGGGTGTTTGGTGTTTCAGTGTTGGTGTTAATTTTCATACTTTTATACTATTATGAAAAAACTCAGGACAGTGTTACACTTTTTTACTATTTTATGCTTATGTGTATTAAATGTTTTAGTGTTTAGTGTTTAGATGGTTACTGTTGCACCGAGGGACTGAGAGAAATGCAATTTCGGTCCTGTGTATGTCCTGTACATATTGCAGTTCTGACAATAAAGTTGACTTTGACTTTGACTTTTTCCAGAGGAGGGACAGTGCGTATTGGATATGTCCAGAGGAGGGACAGTGCATATTGGACATTTCCAGCAGAGGGACAGTGCATATTGGACATTTCCAGCAGAGGGACAGTGCATATTAGATATGTCCAGAGGAGGGACAGTGAGTATTGGACATGTCCAGAGGAGGGACAGTGAGTGTTGGACATGTCCAGAGGAGGGACAGTGAGTGTTGGACATGTACAAAGGAGGGACAGTGAGTGTTGGACATGTCCAGAGGAGGGACATTGGGTATTGGACATGTCCAGAGGAGGGACAGTGAGTATTGGACATGTCCAGAGGAGGGACAGTGAGTATTGGACATGTCCAGAGGAGGGACAGTGAGTGTTGGACATGTCCAGAGGAGGGACAGTGAGTGTTGGACATGTCCAGAGGAGGGACTGTGCATATTGGACATTTCCAGCAGAGGGACAGTGAGTATTGGACATGTCCAGAGGAGGGACAGTGCATATTAGATATGTCCAGAGGAGGGACAGTGAGTATTGGACATTTCCAGCAGAGGAACAGTGAGTATTGGACATGTCCAGAGGAGGGACAGTGAGTGTTGGACATGTCCAGAGGAGGGACAGTGAGTATTGGACATGTCCAGAGGAGGGACAGTGAGTATTGGACATGTCCAGAGGAGGGACAGTGAGTATTGGACATGTCCAGAGGAGGGACAGTGAGTATTGGACATGTCCAGAGGAGGGACAGTGAGTATTGGACATGTCCAGAGGAGGGACAGTGAGTATTGGACATGTCCAGAGGAGGGACAGTGAGTGTTGGACATGTCCAGAGGAGGGACAGTGAGTATTGGACATGTCCAGAGGAGGGACAGTGAGTATTGGACATGTCCAGAGGAGGGACAGTGAGTATTGGACATGTCCAGAGGAGGGACAGTGAGTGTTGGACATGTCCAGAGGAGGGACAGTGAGTGTTGGACATGTCCAGAGGAGGGACAGTGAGTGTTGGACATGTCCAGAGGAGGGACTGTGCATATTGGACATTTCCAGCAGAGGGACAGTGAGTATTGGACATGTCCAGAGGAGGGACAGTGCATATTAGATATGTCCAGAGGAGGGACAGTGAGTATTGGACATTTCCAACAGAGGAACAGTGAGTATTGGACATGTCCAGAGGAGGGACAGTGAGTGTTGGACATGTCCAGAGGAGGGACAGTGAGTATTGGACATGTCCAGAGGAGGGACAGTGAGTATTGGACATGTCCAGAGGAGGGACAGTGAGTATTGGACATGTCCAGAGGAGGGACAGTGAGTATTGGACATGTCCAGAGGAGGGACAGTGAGTATTGGACATGTCCAGAGGAGGGACAGTGAGTATTGGACATGTCCAGAGGAGGGACAGTGAGTGTTGGACATGTCCAGAGGAGGGACAGTGAGTGTTGGACATGTCCAGAGGAGGGACTGTGCATATTGGACATTTCCAGCAGAGGGACAGTGAGTATTGGACATGTCCAGAGGAGGGACAGTGCATATTAGATATGTCCAGAGGAGGGACAGTGAGTATTGGACATTTCCAACAGAGGAACAGTGAGTATTGGACATGTCCAGAGGAGGGACAGTGAGTGTTGGACATGTCCAGAGGAGGGACAGTGAGTATTGGACATGTCCAGAGGAGGGACAGTGAGTATTGGACATGTCCAGAGGAGGGACAGTGAGTATTGGACATGTCCAGAGGAGGGACAGTGAGTATTGGACATGTCCAGAGGAGGGACAGTGAGTAATGGACATGTCCAGAGGAGGGACAGTGAGTATTGGATATGTCCAGAGGAGGGACAGTGAGTATTGGACATGTCCAGAGGAGGGACAGTGAGTGTTGGACATGTCCAGAGGAGGGACAGTGCATATTGGACATTTCCAGCAGAGGGACAGTGCATATTGGACATTTCCAGCGGAGGGACAGTGAGTATTGGACATGTCCATAGGAGGGACAGTGAGTGTTGGGTATGTCCAGAGGAGGGACAGTGCATATTGGACATTTCCAGCGGAGGGACAGTGAGTATTGGACATGTCCAGAGGAGGGACAGTGAGTGTTGGACATGTCCAGAGGAGGGACAGTGAGTTTTGGACATGTCCAGAGGAGGGACAGCGAGTGTTGGACATGTCCAGAGGAGGGACAGTGAGCAATGGATATGTCCAGAGGAGGGACAGTGAGTATTGGATATGTCCAGAGGAGGGACAGTGCGTATTGGACATGTCCAGAGGAGGGACAGTGAGTGTTGGACATGTCGAGAGGAGGGACAGTGAGTATTGGACATGTCCAGAGGAGGGACAGTGAGTGTTGGACATGTCCATAGGAGGGACAGTGAGTATTGGACATGTCCAGAGGAGGGACAGTGAGTATTGGACATGTCCAGAGGAGGGACAGTGAGTGTTGGACATTTCCAGCAGAGGGACAGTGCATATTGGACATTTCCAGAGGAGGGACAGTGAGTATTGGACATGTCCAGCAGAGGGACAGTGAGTATTGGACATGTCCAGAGGAGGGACAGTGAGTATTGGACATGTCCAGAGGAGGGACAGTGAGTATTGGACATGTCCAGAGGAGGGACAGTGAGTATTGGACATGTCCAGCAGAGGGACAGTGAGTATTGGACATGTCCAGAGGAGGGACAGTGCATATTGGACATTTCCAGCGGAGGGACAGTGAGTATTGGACATGTCCAGAGGAGGGACAGTGCATCTTGGACATTTCCAGCAGTGGGACAGTGAGTGTTGGACATGTCCATAGGAGGGACAGTGAGTATTGGACATGTCCAGAGGAGGGACAGTGAGTATTGGACATGTCCAGAGGAGGGACAGTGAGTATTGGACATGTCCAGAGGAGGGACAGTGCATCTTGGACATTTCCAGCAGTGGGACAGTGAGTATTGGACATGTCCATAGGAGGGACAGTGAGTATTGGACATGTCCAGAGGAGGGACAGTGAGTATTGGACATGTCCAGAGGAGGGACAGTGAGTATTGGACATGTCCAGCAGAGGGACAGTGAGTATTGGACATGTCCAGCAGAGGGACAGTGAGTATTGGACATGTCCAGCAGAGGGACAGTGAGTATTGGACATGTCCAGCAGAGGGACAGTGAGTGTTGGACATGTCCAGCAGAGGGACAGTGAGTATTGGACATGTCCAGAGGAGGGACAGTGCATATTGGACATTTCCAGCGGAGGGACAGTGAGTATTGGACATTTCCAGCGGAGGGACAGTGAGTATTGGACATGTCCAGCAGAGGGACAGTGAGTATTGGACATGTCCAGAGGAGGGACAGTGCATATTGGACATTTCCAGCGGAGGGACAGTGAGTATTGGACATGTCCAGCAGAGGGACAGTGAGTATTGGACATGTCCAGAGGAGGGACAGTGCATATTGGACATTTCCAGCGGAGGGACAGTGCATCTTTGACATTTCCAGCGGTGGGACAGTGAGTATTGGACATGTCCAGAGGAGGGATAGTGGGTACAGGTAGTCCTCGACTTACGACTTTTCGGACTTACTAACGCATCCCATTAAATAAAAAACCTTTTTAAAAATAATAAATAAATAAATGTACAGTCACCAAGCACTTAGCCTATCCTAACGTAGTTAAGGAGTGAGTTGAATTGTCTCCCTCCTCCAGCAGGCTCCATTCTGAGACAATTCAACTGACTTCCTTCATCTTTAAAAACTGTGTTAGGATAGGCTAAGTGCTTGGTGACTGTACAGTACTGTACATGTATTTATTTATAAAAAATGAAAATGTTTTTTTTTGTTTGCTGTTTTTGTTATGTGATCTGACTTACCATTTTCGTCGGCTTATAACACGCTGTTTTTTTGCTCATTTGAATGTCCTGCGTATTATACACCGAAGCGTGCTATCTATGGATTTTTTCCCATATTTTTAGACCCATTTTTCGCTCTGATTCGCCGTTTTTCATTTGGGGCAAAAAATGGTGCAGTACCACTTTTGTACGCTAGGGAGACACTTCCAGACCGTTTCTAGCTCATGTGTCCGAAAAAAGCCTCCTCTGGTCGGACTGACTCCGTCGCTGCCCGCCCCCTGCTCTGGATGTAGCTGCATTTAGCTGTGAGGTTCGCTGTTTTTGTTTGCAAGATACCGTAACTCATAAACCACACCGCAGATTTTTAAATCCAGCTGATTTCACATTTCGTGAATTGGTTAAGCTCAGGAACCCTTGTGCTATAATGTCAGCTAAGAAATATATATTTTTAAGTGTTTATTTAGCTAAATTAAAAGAAATAAAGCGTCCAACCCGCCTGCATGCAAATCGGCGAACTACTTTTTAAAATCCAGCTGATTTGAACATTTCGTGAAACGGTTAAGCTCAGGAACCCTTGTGCTATAATGTCAGCTAAGAAATATATTTTTTCTCAGCAAAGAAATAATTGTTTTTACCGTGTTTTGTTGTAAAGTCCTTCGTGCTGGCTCGCTTCTGTGGCAGCCATTTTAAGCAGGACGTGTTAAACACAGACGAATACGGTACGTCATTTTCGACTTACGAACGGCCCGTAGGTACGGAACTCGTTCGTAAGTCAAGGACTACCTGTATATTGGTAGAAGGATGTTAGAATTGCAGCTGCCAGGAAAAAGACAAAGAGGAGACATATGGATGCAGTTAGAGAGGACAGAGTGAGATGGAGGAGGATGACTTGCTGTAGAGACCCCTGGGCCCTGAAGAGGAAAAAGAAGAACAAAAACAAGAAGAACAACAAGAAAAAAAATAAAAATAAGAAGAAGAAGCAATAGCAGCAGCAGAGGCAGCCAGTCAGGAAGGGAAATCCAGACATCCTTCTTCTTTCTAGTGACACTCCACAGATCCTCCTGGGAGATCCCAAGCAGTCCCAGGACAGGAAGAGTTATGCCGGGTACCCACCTAAATTGTCAGAACGCTACTGCCGCCCCCTTTTGGCCGCTTGTCACGGTCACACTGGGAGACACTGAGACGCAGTCTGATGACGCGCACTGGGGGGAGGCAGAGGAGGGAGTCTAGCTCGTTTTCCGGGTCAGTTGTTGTGTTTTCATGCTGCTGGCAGATAAAATCAGCAGCACGTGACCCCCGTTCCTACTGGAGTGGGTTTTCTACGAGCCGAACTGCAGCTCCGACAGTCTTTGTTGAGATTAAAACGTTTTTTTATGTTTGGGGTGATCGTACGCTGGAGCGGACAGCAGCAACTGTTTAAAATGCCAAGTTTCTTACCGGAGTCTGGTTCCAATTCATGGAGGCTCGATGGGGTAAGTTTAAAAAGTCCAAAAAAAGTCCCGTTGTCGTTGTGTAATCACATAGCAGAGGCTCTCCCGATTGGTTGTTGCGATGCGTCGAGCAACGTCGAGCCGCAAAATATCAACTTTTCGATCCGACGCTGCTCAACGCGTAGGTTGCTTCGGACGCGCGCGTGCGCGGAAAGGAACTGCCGCGTGCCGCCGCGCCGCTTCAAACACTCAAAACGCGCCGCTTCACGATACGCCGCGCCTCGACGCCTCTCCACATAGACTTTCAATGTAAACCGGCCGCTTCCGCCGCCCGACACGGGTCCAGTGGGTAACCGGCATTAGAAGCCCTGCCCTCCAGTGAGTTCTGAGTCTGTCCCAGTGGGACATGTCCAGTGAGTTCTGGGTCTGTCCCAGTGGGACATGTCCAGTGAGTTCTGGGTGTGTCCCAGTGGGACATGTCCAGTGAGTTCTGGGTGTGTCCCAGTGGGACATGTCCAGTGAGTTCTGGGTGTGTCCCAGTGGGACATGTCCAGTGAGTTCTGGGTGTGTCCCAGTGGGACATGTCCAGTGAGTTCTGGGTCTGTCCCAGTGAGACATGTCCAGTGAGTTCTGGCTGTGTCCCAGTGGGACATGTCCAGCAAACCTCTACAGCAGTGGTCCCTAAACTGCGGCCCGCGGGCCGGATGCGGCCCTCCTCCACATTTGGTCCGGCCCCCAGAACAATACCAGAGAACATTTAGATTTGTTTTCATATGTGTATTTGTATTTGATAATAAAGTTGGACGTTTGCAATAAAATGTTCCTTAGTTATGAACTATTTTGAAATATTGTTCCACATTTAAAGGTGCTATGTGTAACTTTCTGTAGAGCCAGAACTTAGAAATATTTTCAACAGGCAAAGCATTCTGATCCCTCCCCCTCAGAGCCATATATGGCTCTGCTCCCCCTGGCCCTGCTGAAATTCAAATTCAAGCTCTGTTTTTATTGGCTGGTTAACGGCGGGTCACTCTGTGTTTTTAGTGTTTTTATAAATGCTGATAGAGAAGCAAGGGGACTATAGTTTTTTTCAGAGATTACTTTGTCTAACACCAGTCTGTCAGTAGATAGTGACAGAGTGAAGAAATATGTTAAAAATATATTGTTAGAAAAGTTACAGACTGCACTACAAAGTTACATAGTGCAGCTTTAATTTATTGTGTCAACGTTTGGGGAAAAACCCTGACACATCCAAAACGTGACATTCTGTTCCACCCTTTTGCGGTCTGTGCCCCTATCTGGCAACCCTCAGAAAAAAAAATCCTAAACCTGCCCCTCTCAAAGACAGAACTGAATAATGGTGAAAAGATTAGGTAAGAGAAAAATAGATTCAGAATGCAGGGCATTTAAGCTGCAGTGGACAGATGATTATTTTTTTGTTCAATGCAAAGAAAAGGCTGTCTGTCTCATCTGTAAAGAGGCGGTGGCGGTATTCAAAGAATACAATCTGCGGCGACACTATGAATCCCGTCACAAAGACAAGTATGATAGCTTGCGTGGCCTAACATGCTAACGCGGAGGGGCTAACGCTAATGCGCGCAGCCTTTTGGATGGACACCGCGGAGAAACGGCTCCCAGTAAGTTATTCACTACTAATTAACTATTTATTATTGTTCCAACATCTGTGAAGAACCCAGAGAGGGTTATTTGATTGTGCTTTCTGGAAAACAATACATGTTTACATTTAGGCACTCCTGCAATCGTCACACTTTTTCCTGTTACAAACCGACTCCGGCCCCCCACCAGAGAAGGGAAAAGTTATGTGGCCCTCACAGGAAAAAGTTTGGGGACCCCTGCTCTCCAGAAAGACATTTTGATCACATGCCTACATCACCTCCCTGACTTGTTTTCAAGTGAAAAAGCAGCAGCTCCATTTGGACGAAGGACTTCTGGAAGGCCTTACTCACCAGGCAGGCTGCTACCAGTCAGGTCCAGGTAGTCCTCCAGAGACGTCAGCACCTTGTAGCCGGCACAGTTAATGGTTCCTTTGGGATGGAGCTGCTTGTCAAAGGACTGGGAGGACAAACGGGGATCATGAACGCATCACATTCTACACCTCCTCCAACTGTGCACACGCCTCTTACCGATTTGCTGTCGTAAAAGCTGATGTCGTACGAGTCTGGGATAAAGAAGAAGCGGTTCTTCCATTTCTTGTTCTCCTCGATGTTCTGAAGCAGGGAACCAGAGAAGATGGACTTGTTCTCCAGTTTCATCTGTTGAAGGTGACAGATTTCTGTTCAACACTAAACACTTTGGCAATAAAGTAAATCAATGTGACAAAATCCAGTTTTATGATCACTGACTGTCTGAATGTTTATGATGCGTTCACTGTCATTTGTCTTCTGTATGTTTATCAGCACAGTTCTTGTCGTGCAGTTTTCAACCATTTCAACAAATCATCAATCAAAACATTCAGCTCTTTCAGGACAATCATGCCATGACTTCTGGTGTTGGTGCAACTTTAGCTTTTTGAAATATTTGGCTTTTTCTGCCATTTTTTTTTTCCTCATAAAAAAATGAATTGACTCATTTTGCATCCTTCAAATGTTTCGATGTGTTTACAACCTTTACCTGCTCCTTTCACGTTTTGTTCTGCTTCAGCTTCTTTCAGCTTCCTCCTGCAAGTTTAAACTTTTTGTTTTTTCAGCTGTTTGTGCTCCTTTCAGATTCTTTCTACCAACTACAACATTTTTGTGCTTCTTCTAACTTCTTTCTGTTAATTCCAGCTTGTTATGCTCCTCTCAGTTTTTGCTTTATCCGCTATTTCAACTATTATTTAACCCCCACCCAACCCCAATTTTAGCTTTTTCAGCTAATTCCATATTTTTTGTCCTCATTTCAACATTTTTCAGCCCAATTCAGCAAAAATGTACTCTCTCCACTTCTGGTAATTTAAGCGTTCTGCTTTTTAGCTCAATTTCAGCTGTTATTTTATTTGTATTTTTTGGTAATTTCAGTTTTCCCCCCAGATAATTTCCACTTTTTTGTGCTAATTTCTGCTTCTTTCAGACTAATTGAGCAAATGTGTTCTTTCTGCCTTAGTCTGCTAATTTAAGCCTGTTATATCTTTCCAGCTACATTTCAGCATGTTTCTTAGCTAAATTTAAGCGGTTTTCAGATAAATTTAGGTTTTTCATGGTAATTTCTGCTACTTCAGCCTAATTAACTTCTTTATGCTAATTTCAGCTTTTTTTCCTGCAAGTTTCAGTTTTTTTCTGCTCTTTCAGCTACTATTTAGCTGATTTATGATAATTTTAGCCTTTTCAGCTAATTCCATATGTTTTTGAAAATAATGGAGGTGTATTTTTTGATGCACATTATTCACTGCTTGTGTGTTTTACCTGCTCTGAATAAATAAACTTGAGAGTTGATGAGTAACCGAGTCCACAGAACAGAGAACAAATAAACGTCTTAAAAATAATTGTCTAAGAGAAACTGAGATGTTTATTTTCTAAACACAACGTCCCAGTGGCTTTTAAACCCCAAAATACATTACGGCAAAGACTGGTTCATCCCAAAGATCCAGTCCCCCGGCACAAACAGAGTAATATTGTGTATGCTGTTCAGTGTCAGGAGGGCTGTGATCAGTCTTATATCGGGGAAACTAAACAGCCACTGGCCAAAAGGATGGCCCAGCACAGAAGATCAACATCATCAGGTCAGGACTCTGCGGTCTACACTCATCTCCACGCCAGCGGTCACTCTTTCAGGGATGAAGATGTTCACATCCTTGATAGAGAGGAACAATGGTTTGAGAGAGGAGTAAAGGAGGCCATCTTTGTGAAAAGAAACCGTCCATCATTAAACAGGGGTGGAGGCCTCCGGGTTCAACTGTCCCCCTCTTACAATGCTGTTATTGCTAGTATCACTCAGCCCTCTGTGAATAGCAAACAACCATCAGGGTGCTAACGATCCAACGTTAGGATGATTATCTTCTTCTTTCGGCTTTTCCCTCTTCATGGGTCGCCAAAGCGAGTCATCCTCCTCCATCTCACTCTGTTCTCAGTCCAACTACCGGTACCTCCATGTCCTCTCTAACTGCATCCATACATCTCCTCTTTGGACGTTGTCTTTTTCATTTCTAACATCCTTCTACCAATATAACCACTGTCCCTCCTCTGGACATGTCCAAACCACTGTCCCTCCTCTGGACATGTCCAAACCATCTCAGTCTGGCCTCCCTAACTTTATCTCCCAGTTGTTTAACATGTGCTGTACCTCTGATGATCTCATTCCTGATCTTATCCATCCTTGTCACTCCTAAGGAGAACCTCAGCATCTTCATTTCTGCTACTTCCAGTTCTGTCTCCTGTCTTTTTGTCCATGTCTCTGTCTCCAGACCATACAACATAGCTGGTCTCACCACTGTCTTGTAAACTTTTCCTTTGACCTTTGCTGACACCTTTTTGTCACAAATCACTCCTGAAACTTTTCTCCATCCACTCCATCCTGCCTGGACTCTCTTTTTCACCTCTTTACCACATTCCCCATTTTCCTGGACAGTGGACCCCAAGTACTTGAAGTCCTGCACCTTTGTGACCTCTGCTCCTTGTAGCCTCACTGTTCCACTGGCCTCCCTCTCATTCACACACATGTACTCTGTCTTACTACGGCTGACTTTCATTCCTCTTCTTTCAAGTGAATACCTCCACCTCTCCAAGTTCTCTTCCACCTGTTCCCTGTTCTCACCACATATCACAATGTCATCTGCAAACATCATAGTCCATGGGGATTCCTGCCTGACCTCATCTGTTAGTCGGTCCATCACCAGAGCAAACAAGAAGGGGCTCAGAGCCGATCCTTGATGCAATCCCACCGCCACCTTGAAGCTATCTGTCACTCCCACAGCACATCTCACCACTGTCCTGCTGTCCTCATACATGTCCTGTACCAGTCTAACATACTTTTCTGCCACTCCAGATTTCCTCATGCAATACCACACCTCTTCTCTTGGTACCCTGTCATATGCTTTTTCTAAATCCACAAACACACAATGGAGTTCTTTCTGACCCTCTCTGTACTTCTCTATCAACATCCTCAAAGCAAAGATGGCATCTGTGGTGCTCTTTCTTGGCATGAAACCATACTGCTGCTCACAGATAGTCACCTCTTGTCTAAGTCTTGCTTCCACAACTCTCTCCCAGATCTTCATCTTGTAACTCATCAACTTAGGTCATTAGGCTGATGATTATGATTT
>JBBPBX010017830.1:0-18226 GCA_038048925.1 Garcialebias charrua | reverse complement strand
TTTGAAAAAAAAATAGTTTGAGAAGGGGCAGATAAGATTATTTTCTTCGTCTGATTCCTTTCATTTAATGCATTGTTTTATTCCTTGCTGTTTTGTAAATAGTTTTCTTGTGCTTTTTTAATTTGGAATGAATAAAAAAAAAAAAAACGTTGTACCAAGCGGGACTTGATCCCACGAGCTTTGGGGCTGAAGGCAGACGCTTTATCAGTTGAGCTACCCAGGCACATTAGTTCAGCATTGTCAACTTCTCCTTTAAAAGTGGGCGGTTCGTTCGAACCCCCCGAACCCCCCTTGCCTACGCGCATGGAAGCCAACTTTTTTTTTTGCTTCTTTTCAACTCAAGTAGAGGAAAAATGTTTGGATCAGTCAGTTATTTACACTCCTAAACACCTGCATCAGATTAAACCTGCAAATTAGTTCAACATCAAAACAGCAAGTAGGGGAGGGAAAGATGAAGCATCCACACCTGCCTCCACTCTCATTTGCCCCACTTTGGGCCCTTGAGCAAGGCACCTAAACCCCTGGGCACCCTAGATCAGAGGTTCTCAAACTGGGATCCCCAAACCTTCAGGGGTCTGCAAGCCGGTGCTTGGGGTTCCGCAAAAAATGGGCTTTTTTTTTTTTCTACAAGTATATAGATGTTTAACAACCCGTTAAAATACACCAAAGTGCTTAAAACTTTCCTTCAGAAACACGTCTAATGTCAAGGTCATGGCTCGCAAATAGTCCTGATCTCAGTCTAGCTGACACTCTCTGGTGGGTCTTGAAGAAAATGGTTGATGACAGGACTCCAGC
Source organism: Garcialebias charrua (assembly GCA_038048925.1). NCBI lineage: Eukaryota > Metazoa > Chordata > Actinopteri > Cyprinodontiformes > Rivulidae > Garcialebias > Garcialebias charrua. The sequence continues at coordinate 17,431 of JBBPBX010017830.1, read as the reverse complement.
TGCAGAGCTGATCTGGGAACAGCAGTAACAGTAAATACAGCTGGTGGCAGATTGGTGAAGAGTTCTGTTGGTCATCCTGTAGGTCCATGCCTCAAAGGATTAGAGCTGTTGGAAAAACCAGAGGTGGTGCAACAAGGCAGGCGTTTTTACCTACCAGTAATCTATACCTCTACTCAATCTAAATAAATAATTTAATAAAAAATACACTGTGACAACTATTATATTTTTGTCTTTTTAATGTTTAAGTTTGGAATCATATTTTTGGAGTTTTGTGTAGTGCTTTAACCGAGTTATCGACAGATCGAGTGCTTTGACTTCTATCGAGGCTTTTTTGTCCCCCTCGAGTACCCGTAGTGACGTCATCACGTCGCGGTAACGTCAGTACGTCACATCACGTGATAAAAACAGAGCGCTGGGTAGCTTTTAGTAGACGCTTCAAAATGGATTCCTTTGTGCGCACGGATGTATGGAGCTGGTCCAGTCTTGTCAAAAAGGTAAAAATGTGTCGTGTTTTATTATTATGAAACAGTTTATAATTTTATAGAATGCTTTGCTGCTCATTGAATTAACTTCTGTCACCACCGTAGATTGTGACAGGAGGGGGCGGTGTTGGATTGCAGGTCACGTACAACACGGCCGAAACGGCTTCCTCTCTCGTTTCACAAACAAAACGCAACAAATATTCATCTCTCTATTAAAAACCTATAAACACATTCATCTCTAAAAGTAAACCTAAATTGCACAGCACTGCAGGCTGTGCTGCCATGTGGCCCCATTTGTTTTTTAAGTTTCGGTTTCAGCGCCGCACGGTACTTTCACTTTTAATATTAATAGTTAATAATTATAATTAAACTAATAGTTTTGTTTTTCCTGTGACTTATCTGCAGTATGATAAATGATAGGAGCATAATAAATGCTCCCAATGTTTTGTTGGTCTTTTTTTTTTTGGTAAATAATGAAGTTTTTATGCATTTTTATATATTTATTTATTTTGCCTCTATGACATCATTGACTACTCGAGCACTAATCGAGCTTTTTTATGTTAATGTCGAGTTTAAAAATTATGTACTCGTTCAACCCCTAGTTTTGTGTCATGTCTGTTTTATACAAAATGAACACACATCTTCAAAGGGTGGTGATTCATTTTGGCATGTTGGGTTGTAGAGAAGTTGGTGCTTGATTAAGGTAGGACCGGTGCCATGACAGTGTCGGGGTGTGGGGGGAGCAGAGTGCTTTACCTTGCGGTGTAACAGTTGTGTTTGTGGACCCCCTCCTCCTTCTACGTCGAAGCGAACTTTGTTAAACAGAGCAACAGAAAACTGCTGCTCGTACAGATGGCTAAAGTCTCCCATCACCTTCTCAGTCCAGGCTGCAACACAAACACAAAGTTTTTAAGTTACCTATACTGGAAATTGTCGTCAACCAATAGCTGAAGCTCAATCTGTTAGATCCAGGGGTGATCAAACATTTACATGTGTGTGTCAAAACTATCCAGATGAACGGACTCGTGGGCCACAAAAAAGTGAATTGAAATCTCAACATGAACAATATTTTGGAGAAAGGACAAAAGTTTACTAATTATAGTGGAGAACGAGTTTTAAATCGTTGTAGATCCAAAACAAGATTCATAGAAGGTTTGATGAAGTTGATCAACTCGTATGTAGATGACACCACGTTATATTAATTTAAAATGTCCAGTATTCATCTTATTATTTTAGCAGCTGCAATATTTAGCTAAGTTTTATGAATCATTATCCAAAAGTCTCCTTTCTGGTAGAAATCATTAAAAGGTTTTTGGTACTTTGTACCATGAAGTGAAAATAATAAGATTATAGCCAAAGGTTTGTATTTTATTTAATATTGCTAATTTTGAGAAGATTGTTTTTTGTCTGTTTTGCTGTTAAAGCTAAACATTATATAAAAAAAAAGGATTATCAACTAATTTGCAGAAAGTTTGCATAGACCTCTTAAGCCTGCTGAACAAAATTATACCGTTCTTAAACTGCAGTTGTGGACCACACAAAATCACTCCAAGGGTCGCAAATGGCCCTCAGACCGCACTTTGGACACACGTGGATTAAGTTAAGACCGTTCTGTCCCTAGCTCACTTCGGCCCATCAGAAAAAGAGCAGGGACGGTTTGAAAAATAGGTACAACTTTTACTTTAGCCAAGAAACCTTCTGCGGTTTTGTTCCAGATGTTGAACTGATGGTAACCTCTGTATTTCTTCCATTCATTCAACCTTTCTTTAGGCAGGTTAATCCCATTGAGCCTCGAGGACTCATTTACAAGAGAGACCTGGCTACAAACAAAGAATTGTTTGTATTGGTTTTCAATGTTCACCCTCATCTGATCCAAACGCTTGCTTACCAAGGAAGGACTGAAGAAATGGTCCTGAGCCAGGCTACAACTATGACCACCACACAAAACTAGCAATGCAGTTTTTAAGATAACCAGTCATGTAACCGTGGTCAAGTTTCCATAAAAATACTAACAGAACATAATTTTTTAAAACATGCAGAAAGTCTTATAATATTATATTAATATATTATATTAATATATAATATAAGATAATATATAAGATAATATATACAGCAGTCCCTCACTACTTAGCGGTTCGTTCATCGCAGACTCGTTCTATCGCGGTTTTCAAAATAAGATTGGACATGACACATAATTGGCTGATTGATGGATGAGCCGCACGACAGGCATGGAATTTTTATTTAAAATAAATTATTTTAAATTATGTAGAATCTGCTGCACCTTTGTGCAGCCCACACTGTAGGATAAGCTTCCTGCTGCAGCTGATCAGCTGTTCACAGTGCAGAGCGGAGAAGTGGGCATGGCCAAGAGCACTTGCAGGTGGCAAAGATCAGAGGGGGCAGGGAGCTGAAATCCTGACATTCTGTGCTCTTTTAGAGCGTTTAAAGCTTAGAAACATAGTTTAAAATATTGCAATATTGCACTCTTATCAGCTAATTAACTCAAGACACTTGCAAAGGCCTTTAAATGGTCTCTCAGTTAAGTTATGTAGGCTACACAATCATGGGGAAGACTGTCGACTTGAAAGTTGTCAAAAAGACAACCATTGACACCTTGCACAAGGAGGGCAAGATACAAAAGGTCATTGCTAAAGAGGCTGGCAGTTCATAGAGCTCTGTGTCCAAGCACATTAATAGAGAGGCGAAAGAAAAAAAATGATGTGGTAGAAAAAAAAGTGTACAAGCAATAAGGATAACCACACCCTGGAGAGGATTGTGAACCAAAACCCATTCCAAAATGTGGAAGAGATTCATAAAGAGTGGACTGCAGCTGGAGTCAGTGCTTCAAAAACCACTATGCACAGACGTATGCAAGACAAGGGTTTCAGCTGTCACATTCCTTGTGTCAAGCCACTCTTGACCAAGAGACAGTGTCAGAAGCGTCTCGCCTGGGACTGCCGCTAAGTGGTCCAAAGTTATGTTCTCTGATGAAAGTAAATTTTGCATTTCCTTTGTAAATCATGGTCCCAGAGTCTAGAGGAAGAGAGGAGAGACACAGAATCCATGTTGATTGAGGTCCAATGTCAAGTTTCCACAGTCAGTGATGGTTTGGGGTGTCATGTCATCTGCTGGTGTTGGTCCACTGTGTTTTCTGAGGTCCAAGGTCAACACAGCCATCTACCAGGAAGTTTTAGATCACTTCCTGCTGCTGACCAACTTTATGGAGGTATAGATTTCATTTTCCAACAGGACTTGGCACCTGCACACAGTGCCAAAACTACCAGTACCTGGTTTAAGGACCATGGTATCCCTGTTCTTAATTGGCCAGCAAACTTGCCTGACCTTAAACCCTTGGAAAATCTATGGAGTACAGTATTGTGAAGAGGAAGATGTGATACACAAGACCCAACAATTTCAGAAAAGCTGAAGTCACTATCAGAACAACCTGGGCTCTCATAACACCTGAGCAGTGCCACAGACTGATTGACTCCATGCCACGTTGCATTGCTGCAGGCTGGGGCCGGGTCCGATTTTTTGGGCCCGAATGCAACTCTACAGAGAAGCGGTAGAAGATGTATATGGCTTTTTCCCTAATTTTAAAAGCTTCTCAACCCAATTACAATTTGGAGGACAAATTTACCTAATTTCCTTAAATGAATTGTTCCAATTGAATAGTTTTCAAAGTCAAAGTCAACTTTATTGTCAAAACTGCAATATGTACAGGACATACACAGGATTGAAATTGCATTTCTCTCTGTCCCTCAATGCAACAGTAAACATTTAAACACTAAAACTTTTAATAAACATAAGCATAAAATGAAATAATAAAAGTGTAATACTGTCCTGCGTTTTTGCATAGTAGTTTTTGCATAGTAGTAGTATGAAAGTATGAAAAGTTACACCAACACTAAAACACTAAACATTTAATAAACGTAAGCATAAAATTAAATAACAAAAGTGTAATACTGTCCTTGACCCGACCATTTTGAGTCCCGCGGACAGGTAAAAGATAGACTTACCCAGAGGCAGAAGATGTCTGCTCAGAGGGAAGCGGCAGTCTACAGAGTTGGCGGGTTTCGGACCAAACACGCCTGGAGCAGCTACAGGCCCGAGCCGGAGCAACTTCCATCTCCCATGCTGGTAGCGGAGCGAGCGAGGGAGCGTCGGGGCGGCTGCTCCGACCAGTTCACCTCCTTCACTCCTGCACGAGCCATCTCGCTGTGGGATGTGTCCGACGAGGAGTCAGAGTCGGACCCGGAGGAACTCCTGCCATTTCCAGCTCCAGAAACACGGCGCCGCCGGAGGGGGCGACGACCGGCGAAGACACACGTTTCCGGGTTTCAGCCCGGTTCCCCCTCTGTTTCTCCCACGCTGTCTGAAAAGCCTGGGGGGATTTCGCTGGGGAGGAGGTACCCTCGCTCTGTGACGTCTCGGGGGAGACGTGCTTTGAGGGGGGGTATCCCCACAACGTGTCTGCAGGGGACATGGAGTCTCCTGCACGACGCACAACCGAGAGGAAACCTCCTCACACGACTCCTTTGCTGAAGGAGTGCATGAGCACCCGCTCTGAAGAGGAGCTGTCTGATCTCACGTCGACCACAGGGGTCGCTACACCTGCAGGAATCACACAGGAAGAGCCTGCAGGACACACAGGAGAGTGTTCGAGCTCTCACTCTACTGAGGAGCGGATAGATCCCACCTCGACCACAGGGGTCGCTGTGGGACAAGGATCCGAGGCCACACTCACTCTGCAACAGATACACAGACTGTTTTCTGCTGCCATCAATAACCTGGACCCACATTATAAATATAGGACTTATTCCATTATTGAACACATAATCATTAACAGTACTTGTTTAATATCCAACCCAGGCCTCACTCAGATGTTGACATTGGTTAAAGCTCTGAAAGAGGAAGCGTTTGTTTTAAAATGTGCTTTCACTCCAGCCTCCACAGAGTGTGCTTCCACTCCAGTATCCCCAGAGGGCGCTGTAGCCATGACTCCAGAGGGCGCTGACGCTGCGTGCTTTGCAGCAACAGAGGGCACTGCTCCCAGGACTCCTGATGAAGGTGCTGACGTCCCTGCACCAACAGAGGGTGCTGAGGTCTCGGCACGGACAGAGGATGCTGCACCACTGGCATCTGTGGAGGGTGCAGGGGTCTCTCCAGTATCCACAGAGGGGCACTGCTCCCAGGACTCCTGATGAAGGTGCTGACGTCCCTGCACCAACAGAGGGTGCTGAGGTCTCGGCACGGACAGAGGATGCTGCACCACTGGCATCTGTGGAGGGTGCAGGGGTCTCTCCAGTATCCACAGAGGGCGCTGTAGCCATGACTCCAGAGGGCGCTGCCATTGTGAGCACTACAGCCGACTCTTCTACATCTCCAGGCGGTGCTGTTCTGCCTGTGGCACCAGGGGGTGCTGTTCTGCCTGTGGCACCAGGGGGTGCTGTTCTGCCTGTGGCACCAGGAGGCAGAGATGGGGACTCGAGTTTGGGACTCGGACTCGAGTCGCACTTAAGTCGCAAAAACAGAGACTTCAGACTCGACTCGGACTTGCATTCAAAAGACTTCCAACTCGACTCGGACTTGCATTCAAAAGACTTCCAACTCGACTCGGACTCGCCATTTGAGACTCGTGAGCATCGAGAATTGTTCGGAACCGGGACTAACTGTCCGGTTTTCCCGAAATCGTTCAAAATATTAATTTGCGATTCCTATGTTCGATGCTAGTTAGCCGACTGGAAGTAGCCGCCACCGAAAACCAACGAAGAAGAATCCACCGGAAGTGTGCATCTGCTATCGATAGCGTACTAATTTAATAAAATGACCAGTCAGGTCAGTGCAGCACTTGCAATAATTTTCTATCATGCAAAGGAGGGTGGAGAAGTAAAATAGTGTCCCGTCTTTGACGCACTCCACCGGATTATTTTCGCTTCGTATCCGACCGGAAGTACAGAGTGGTCCGTCTGCAAAACGCTCCGCCGAACTTTTCGCTAATCGCTACCTCTTCGGCTCCATCAGGTAAATAAATAAACTATAAACTACATCTCATACCAACATTAAGGCAGCTAATAAGTTATACTCCGCTTAAAGCGGTAAGTCAGCTCAAATACAAACACGATGCTAACGTTAGCTCGTTTTTTTTTCTTAGACAAACGACCTGAAATGGCTTCACAGTGTTCACCAGTGACTGTCCAAGGTAAATACGTCAGTGTAACCGAGTGCCACAAAACAGTTATGGTAAATGGTAAATGGAGCTTATTTATATAGCGCTTTCCAGCCCCCTGTGAGGAGCCCCAAAGCGCTTTACAATACCAGCCATCCACCCATTCATTCAGACATTCATACACCAGTAGTGGTAGCCTGCCTTGCAAGGCGCCATCCAGACCTACCGGGAGCAACTCGGGGTTAAGTGTCTTGCCCAGGGACACAACAACACATGGTGGGCGGACGCGGGATTCGAACCTCCAACCTACCTATCGGGGGTCGACTGCCATTACCACTACACCACGGCCAGTTACAGCATATGTTGTGAAAAGGTTGCATCCCTTTTCAGATGTGGATTCAATTCAACCATGGATTGCACATTGCACTCAAATCTAACACTTATTAACATTCTTAATTCATTTAAAGTTCTCTGTGTCTTTTAAAATGTTTTAATGTCTCTAGTTTTCAGTATTATATAATTTCTGTTTATGTTCTCTTTCATTCCATTATGAGTGAATGTCACAGTTTGAAGAATTATTGAATAGGTTAGTTAGGCAATAACAACAGAGCTAATAATTGTATACATTCTCAGTCTTAAAAATGATTTAATAATCTCTTTTTACTGATAATACTGATAAACCTGTTGTTTGTTTAGGAACTTCCTGCAGTCTGTCCAGAAAGTCTCCACTGGAGGAGCTTTTTGCTGAGGAAGAGGCACAACATAATGTCACAGCTCCATGTCCATGAAGAAACAAATGGAGAGAGGGCTGCAGATACCAGGACATCCCACCAGCCGTTCTGTCTGAAGATCCTGCTGCTGTGGTGGAACCAGGTTAGCCCATCAGTGGGAGCTCAGTAACATGACTGCAGCATCAGACACTGGACAATATTATATGTATAATAATAATAATACTGTATATGTTTGTGAGTCCTCCATGTTGGCTCTCTGCCCTGTGAGAAATTCATAGTACCGGTAAATGTAACAAAAAGGAAAAAGTTCAAGGAAAAAGTTCATAGCATTAAATTCAAACAGAAGTTCAAATTATTTCATCCTGAAATAACTCTGGCTAACTACTGTAGCTTTTTTATAACATGGAGTTAAACTCAAAGCAGTCTCCTCAGATAAATAGTGTTACCATTATTTTTATATTAAAGTTTCTGTTAACTTATTATTTTTATATTAAAGTTTCTGTTAACTTATTATTTTTATATTTGATTGTTTCTGTTCAGTGCCCTGAGACAACTTGTGACTTGGAGCTATACAGTATAAATAAACTGAACTGAATTGAATTGAGGAGAGACATTTAATGTAATGTTTTGGCCTCTACATTCAGATAAAAATAAGCTGTAACGTGTAGTCACTGCCTAAAAGGTTGTTAGCAGCTGCTACAAACAAGCTTAGCGTCAGTGTGTTAATCTAATGTTAACCTGGATATTTTTAAAAGGAGAGACATTTAATGTCCATTGTTTGCGAATGAATAGCATACATTCATTCACGGTGTCACTCAAATATTAGGGACTTGACTTGGACTTGACTTGGACTTGAGATCAGAGACTTGAGACTTGACTTGGACTTGAGATCAATGACTTGAGACTTGACTTGGACTTGACCTGGACATGAGATCAGAGACTTGAGACTTGACTTGGACTCGCAAAAAATGACTTGTGAGCATCTCTGCCAGGAGGTGCTGTTCTGCCTGTGGCACCAGGAGGTGCTGTTCTGCCGGTGGCACCAGGGGGAGCTGTTCTGCCGGTGGCACCAGGGGGAGCTGTTCTGCCGGTGGCATCTCCAGAGGAGGACGCTGCGTCAGGAGCATCTCCCACAGACTCTTCGGCCACTGAAGCCTCGCCTGACGACGCCTCTACAGAGGGTCCCGGCGCGACGGACGCCTCCGCCTCTACAGAGGGTCCCGGCGCGACGGACGCCTCCGCCTCTACAGAGGGTCCCGGCGCGACGGACGCCTCCGCCTCTACAGAGGGTCCCGGCGCGACGGACGCCTCCGCCTCTACAGAGGGTCCCGGCGCGACGGACGCCTCCGCCTCTACAGAGGGTCCCGGCGCGACGGACGCCTCCGCCTCTACAGAGGGTCCCGGCGCGACGGACGCCTCCGCCTCTACAGAGGGACCCGGCGGGAAGGACGCCTCCACGTCGATGGAGGGTCCATTCATCGCTGACGCCTCCACGTCGATGGAGGGTCCATTCATCGCTGACGCCTCCACGTCGATGGAGGGTCCATTCATCGCTGACGCTTCCACGTCGATGGAGGGTCCTCTAACCCTTGACGCCTCCACAACGATGGAGGGTCTCGTATCCAGTCTCGAGGGGTCTCAGGAGAGAGCCCCTCACGTTACCAGTCCAGAGGGGTCTCAGGAGAGAGCCCCTCACGTTACCAGTCCAGAGGGGTCTCAGGAGAGAGCCCCTCACGTTACCAGTCCAGAGGGGTCTCAGGAGAGAGCCCCTCACGTTACCAGTCCAGAGGGGTCTCAGGAGAGAGCCCCTCACGTTACCAGTCCAGAGGGGTCTCAGGAGAGAGCCCCTCACGTTACCAGTCCAGAGGGGTCTCAGGAGAGAGCCCCTCACGTTACCAGTCCAGAGGGGTCTCAGGAGAGAGCCCCTCACGTTACCAGTCCAGAGGGGTCTCAGGAGAGAGCCCCTCACGTTACCAGTCCAGAGGGGTCTCAGGAGAGAGCCCCTCACGTTACCAGTCCAGAGGGGTCTCAGGAGAGAGCCCCTCACGTTACCAGTCCAGAGGGGTCTCAGGAGAGAGCCCCTCACGTTACCAGTCCGGAGGGGTCCCTGGAGGGAACCCCTCACGTTTTCTGCTCCTGGAGGACTCCTCCCAAGAGGTCTCTCAGCCAGAGGTCTCGCAGCCAGAGGTCTCGCAGCCAGAGGTCTCGCAGCCAGAAGCCTCCGCACCGATGGAGGGTCTCTACATCGATGACGTCTCGTCTGACGTCTCGCCGCTTAGCGCCGCTGCGCCGCATGATGGGGCTTTTGTTCTGGGTGGGCCCTGGAGGGTCCCACCCTCGTCTTCGACTGTCCTGAGGCCTCGTCACCAACGGAGGCTCCTGCTCGATGGGCCTCGTCGCCAACGGACGCTCCTGCTCGATGGACGGCGTCCGGGTCGCCCGCCTGAGGTGACATTGCGGGATGGCCGGCCTCGCGGTCGTCCGCCGGACGGGTTCCTGCACAACGGACAGTCTCCCGGTCGCCAACCTGAGGGGTCCTTGCCCGGGATCGACGTCCTGGTCTCGATGTTTGGACGCTTGTTGGTTTTCTAGGTTTAGCCTTTTGTGTTTAGCATTTGTCCCAGACCCTGTTCCTGTTGGTTTTTGGTTTGTTGTCCTTGTGTTTTGTCCCTTGTCCTTGTGTTTTCTCGTGCCCGCCGTCCCTGCGTTTCCTCCCTCCGCCCGCCCTGTTTTTTGGGGGGTGTTCTTTGGGGACGCCGGGGGGCGTCTTTGAGGGGGGGTACTGTAAGGATGGCTCCCTCTGCTGGTCTGTCTCCCTCCTTACATCCTGTGTCTGTCAGCTCTGCGTCTCTGGTCTACGTCTCAGGTGTTTGTGTTTAAGTTAATTAGGAAGCATATTTAGTCAACGTTCATGTGTGTCTCATTGTCGGGTCATTGTCCCTGTTCCCTGGTGTGTCGTTCCTCAGCTCCTTGGTCTCGTGAGTACCTCTTGCCTGTATGTCTAGGATTAGTACTTCAGCCATAGTAGAGCGTCTGTTTTCATTTTGTACTGCCACGTCAGAGTTTGTTTTTGCCTTATTAAAGTATTTTATTTTTACTACTCTTGCCTCTGTGAGTCTGCCTGTCCGCACCACGGGACTCATCCCTCCACACCGCACCAAACCGTGACAGTCCTGAGTTTTTTGCATAGTAGTATAAAAGTGTAAAAAGTATATCTATAAAATAAAATGAAAGTTCTGGCATTGACATTTGTAATAGAGTGACAAAGCAGCATATGAAGTTTATGTACACAGTATATGTATGAGGTAGTTGATATTGGTATAGAGGTAAAGTGGCATATGCAATAAGGCTAGTAAAAAATATATATATCAGCAGTAGTGTAGATATAAAAAGTAGTGTAAATGTAAACAGTAGTAATAAATGTAAACAGTAGTATTGAATGAAAACAGTAGTAATAAATGTAAACAGTGAATGTAAACAGTAGTATGACTATAGGCAGTAATGTAATACAAACATTAGTGCAAATATAAGAAGTAGTGCAAACTGAATGAGCACATGACCGAGAGTTGAGTGAATAACCCGTTTTGATGACACAGAGTCCAGTGTTAAAATCTTTGTGTTGTGTTCATTTGGTACCATTTCTATATTAACATGTGATTCTTGACCTGCCATTGTGTATCTGTTCCTACCAAACCCAGCCGGTCAACGCAGATGACCTCTTGTCCTGAGCCTGGTTCTGCTAAAGGTTTCTTCCTCATGAGGGAGTTTTTCCTTTCCACTGTCACCTTCATGCTTGCTCAAGATGAGAGTTCTGTGATAGAGTTAAACTCAAAGCAGTCTGCTCCACAGATAAATAACATTTTTTTATGTATATGAATGTTTCTGTTCAGTGTCCTGAGATGACTTTTATTGTGACTTGGAGCTATATATATAAAATGAAATTAATCGAATTGAATTATCCACACCACACACACATGATTTGGAACAGTCAAACAAAAGTTTCCATCTTGCTGAACAAGCCCCTTCCCTGAAGTAAGCAGTAAAAGGAATTTCTATAAACTTTTATTTGCTGCTTTTCCAGTGAGTGTAAAAAATCAGAAATGTCCAACTGTTCTAATGACAATGTTGGAAATTATATCTACGGTACTTATCGCTCTTCTTGGTCTCAAGACCTAATCCCTGTATGTGAAACTTTATTTTCTGCGGTTTTAAAATCTCCAGTTTGTTTTTACATGGTACTTTCTTCCACACAACAACCTGGTGGTGCATCTTCATCAGGAAATACCAAGAGTTTAAAAATGTTCCTGACAAGTTCTTTCAACTATGGGATCTTCTTTAAAGTGTGACAAAATCTTTCTCTGCCTTTAGATTGGTTTTCAGAAATGCTCTTGCCATGCTTGTCTTATATCCGATTCATACAAAGACCTGAGCTGATTTATTTTACTGCCCTCTCATTCCAGAGGGATCCTGGTGAAGAACAAGGAGACAGAAGACAAGTTAAAGCCTTGAACCGAAGCACAAGTGTAAGCTTTGTTCTAAACCAGGGGGTGTCCACACTTTTTCAGCGCGCAAGCTACTTCTAAAATGACCAAGTCCAAGATATATAAAAATACAAAGCATATACTTATTTATAAAGATATTAAGTGTGCTTTGTATGATTTAAATTCTCGTTTTTAGTATTTTACCATGTTTTATATGGAACCACGATTTACTGTTTTATAACACTACTGTATTTTCCGGCCTATAAGTCGCACCTTTTTGCCTACATTTCCAAGCCCTGCGACTTATAGGCCGGTGCGACTTATACGTGGATTTTTCGGTTTTTTCACTTTGGTCAAAAAAATGGTCACTTAATTTAACGGTTATTAACCGTCAAAGTGCATTTATCAAGAAAAGTTAAACTGAGACACACTTTTACTGTAATGTCAGCTAACAAGAATATATTTTTATGTGTTTATCTTTAAAGATCAAAGAGATGCAGGTCTGTTTGCTGCACTGCAGGTCTGTTGTTGCTGCGCGTGCTCGTTTTGTGATGTGAGGTGCGACTTATAGGCCGGTGCGACTTATACGTGGATTTTTCCACTTCATTGAACATAATTGGACTGGTGCGACTTATAGGGCGGTGCGACTTATAGGGCGGTGCGACTTATAGGGCGGAAATACGGTACTTTTATTTTAATTGCATTTTACTGTAGTTTACTGTTGTCTGTACATTATATGTTGTCTGTATTTTATATGTTGTCTGTATTTTTATGTTGTCTAGGCATGTAACGAGATCTCGTTGTACGAGATCTCGCGATATTAAACTCCCGCGATATCTCTCGTTGAGAGGTAACGTTGTCTCGCGAGATGCTAATGCTAGCGCTAGCAGAGCCCCTAGCAAGTCAGCGTCACGGACAGCATGGCTTCGCCGGATGAAGTTGCTATAGAAGACGCCCCAACTACTGATGGAGGGTCCCGGTGCCGCAGACGAGACGCCTCTACATTGATGGAGGGTCCCGGCGCTGCCGACGCTGCCCCGAATGTAAAGACACGCGTGTAAACGCCAGATAGAGTCCCACCCACCCAAAGCACTCTTTACCCGCAAAAGGCAGAAGGAAAATCGCGGTGAACCGCCCAATCTGGCAACACTGGTGAGTGACGGCTGCAGATTCAGTGCTGATGCGGATATTTATGTTCAATTTTTGGAAAGTCCTGCGTGAATATCTATTTTTTTTAACAAAGTTGAACGTTCTAAGGTCTAAGGAGATTCAATCAGTAAAATGAAGACATCAGTTGGGTTTGTAATACATGTTAAAACAGAATAAAAGCCTTTTTGCGGCATAAAACCGATCTTTGAAGTTTTCTTGAACTAATGTTAAAATCTCGTCTCGTTCTCGCGAGATCTGTGATTTTCTCGTCTCGTCTCGTCTCGTGAGTTTTGTGTATCGTTACACCCCTAATGTTGTCTATTTTATATGTTGTCTGTCTAAAACAAGTCTCTTGTAAATGAGTTCCCGTGACTCAATGAGACTAACCTGGATAAATAAAGGTCGAATGAATGAATAAGTCCCAGCTCACTGTGGATACAACTTAAATGACAAAACCCAAAAGTTTGATAAAAAATTTTTTTTAAAGGGGACCACAGATGCAAAATTCATTTTTTAATGTTTTTTTTACTCTACTTTGGGTATTTACTTCTTTAAAAAACAGTCCTATTCAACCTTTATTTAGTCAGGTAAATCTTTTGAACCTCATGGGCTCATTTACGAAAGCGACCTGCTAAAACTAAAGAACAATGAACAGCAATGGTAGAATTTCCTTAAACAATAAACAAACAAACAATAAACAATAGAAAACAAAAGAGAGAAAAAAACAAAAGTTTTTTTTTTTTTTTAACAAAGTATCAAAAAACTAGCAAAACATTATAAGGTAGACGTATAAAATCAAAGACAGGAACAAATCTGCATTGGTTTTTGCCAGGATTCCAACAGATTCTGAAAACCATTTAGAGAAGTCAAGGTCGAGAGCTTCAGATCTTTTTGTAAGATATTCCATGAAGCAGGAGCAGAGTAGGAGAAGGCCCTTTTTCCAAGTTCAGTCCTCACTGACGGAACACTGCAGGTAATCATGTCCTGAGAGCGCACACTGTAGCTGCACTCACGCAAAGACATGTAGGAGGAGATGTATGAGGGCAGCAGACCAAGAAGTGATTTAAAGATGAAAATGTACCAGTGGAAGAGTCTGCGTGAGGTTAATGATGTCCAGTTAACCAGTGAATACAGGGTGCAGTGGTGGGTACGATAATCACAACCAGTTATGAATCTTAGTGCACCATGATAGACAACATCCAACATCCGCAGGGTGCTTGTAGGAGCATTCATGTAGAGAATGTCACCGTAATCAATGGAGGGAAGGAAAGTCACAGACACAAGGCGTTTCCTGACATTCAGTGATAGACATGATTTGTTTCTGAAAAAGAAACCCAGTTTAAAGAGCAACTAAACACAGGCTGAGAAGGTACCTCCTTCCCCTAAGCAGATCCAAAATCACCCTCAAAATGGGCGTGTCGAGAGACAAGGAGGGGAGGAGGTAGAGTTGTGCTTTTGTTCACGCCTCCACCAGCAACAACCTAAAACAAATTAAACCTCTAGCCAACAACATACACCAAGCAACAACAAAGGATAAACATGTAGATGTATTTATCTATTCCACCCATTCCATCCAAAACCAAAGGCTTAAAAAAATGGGGGAAAAAAGGAAAACAAAACCGCTTGTCAGGAGTGAAATGTGGCACTTCCATATAAGGTATGAATGCTGCAGGACCTTCTCATCTCTGCAGGGGATTGGCTCTGCTTGAACCACCTTTGTGATGTCAGAGTGAGAAAACATGTCACAGTGAGAATCCTGGACCAATAAGAAAATTAAGGTGCAATTCCTCTGTTCAACCCATAGGGGTCACCGTAAACACGTTTTTAGACCGGGGTTTAGTTCCACTTTAACTTTCAGTACCTAGGGCCTAGGGCCAAAAAAATGCACCCAGTGGTATATTTACTCTAAGTAGATTTATTTTTCAGGGATATAAATGTCTCGTTTTCAAATCCTGCGGCTTGTGATGTCACAAGCCGTAGGACAACCCACCCCAACCCTGAGTCCAGCCCCTCACCTAGCAACCCCTGGTGCGGCTCAACCCACTTCAGTATAAAAGACGTGACAGTTGTTTTTCCTGATTTCATCTCATCTTTTGTTTAAATGTTCTTAATTTCATGTGTACAGCACTTTGTTGCAGCTGTGGTTGTTTTAAATGGCTTTATAAATAAAGTATAATTGTTATTTTTATGTTTTAGTTCAATTTTTAGCGTATTAGCGATCGCTCCCAACGAGCAGCCGGCAGACGTAAAACGAGCAGATCACCGCTGCCTGACCATGCAACGAGCGGAGCAAAGCGGGCGGGGATTGGACATGCCGGCGAAGGGACCATCTGCCGCCGGGAGCTGCTGGCTTTTGAGGACTGTTTGTCCGATCAGAGGTTGCCTCATACGGATAAATTATCTGGAAACACTCGGTGAACTTTGTGTATGTGTCTGCGATCGCTCCCAAAGCGCCGCATGCAACGAGTGGAGCTAAGCGGGCGGAGGAGGAACGAGCTAACATTAGCCTCGGATTCGGGTGGGCTAATGCTAACAGGTGCAGCAAATGGCGGCGCGCGCATACGGCTTTCGGTAAGTTATCTTAAGCTAGCACTAGCCATTTCTAAAGTGCAAGAAATGCTAACGTAAACCCTTTGGAGGGCGGAGTTAATGTAAACAGATTTTTGAAGGGCGTGGCCTTCAGAGCTCATTATCATAAACAGCCTGTTCAGAACGGAAATGAGAAAAGGCAGAACTAAAAAGGGGATATTTTATTATCTAAGAATTATTTTGTGTATTAAATTGAATGAACATGGTCTGGATAGCCCACAGACATACCATAAAAATTTATGAAACCAATATTTGGTCTCCTTTAAAGGTGACAATTTATTTTTACCATCTGCATACAAAATAATAAATAAAACAGCAATGACTTGTTTTTCACACCAAGTAACAGAAAAGAAAAATGATAACTTAATGTTGGAATAAAGAACTCTACTACACACACCTTCATACAGCACTCTACTACACACACCTTCATACAGCACTCTACTACACACACCTTCATACAGCACTCTACTACACACACCTTCATACAGCACTCTACTACACACACCTTCATACAGCACTCTACTACACACACCTTCATACAGCACTCTACTACACACACCTTCATACAGCACTCTACTACACACACCTTCATACAGCACTCTACTACACACACCTTCATACAGCACTCTACTACACACACCTTCATACAGCACTCTACTACACACACCTTCATACAGCACTCTACTACACACACCTTCATACAGCACTCTACTACACACACCTTCATACAGCACTCTACTACACACACCTTCATACAGCACTCTACTACACACACTTTCATACAGCACTCTACTACACACAATTCATACAGCACTCTACTACACACATTCATACAGCACTCTACTACACACACTTTCATACAGCACTCTACTACACACACTTTCATACAGCACTCTACTACACACACTTTCATACAGCACTCTACTACACACATTCATACAGCACTCTACTACACACACATTCATACAGCACTCTACTACACACACATTCATACAGCACTCTACTACACACATTCATACAGCACTCTACTACACACACATTCATACAGCACTCTACTACACACATTCATACAGCACTCTACTACACACATTCATACAGCACTCTACTACACACATTCATACAGCACTCTACTACACACATTCATACAGCACTCTACTACACACATTCATACAGCACTCTACTACACACATTCATACAGCACTCTACTACACACATTCATACAGCACTCTACTACACACATTCATACAGCACTCTACTACACACATTCATACAGCACTCTACTACACACATTCATACAGCACTCTACTACACACATTCATACAGCACTCTACACACACATTCATACAGCACTCTACTACACACATTCATACAGCACTCTACTACACACATTCATACAGCACTCTACTACACACATTCATACAGCACTACTACACACACATTCATACAGCACTCTACTACACACATTCATACAGCACTCTACTACACACACATTCATACAGCACTCTACTACACACATTCATACAGCACTCTACTACACACACATTCATACAGCACTCTACTACACACACATTCATACAGCACTCTACTACACACACATTCATACAGCACTCTACTACACACACATTCATACAGCACTCTACTACACACACATTCATACAGCACTCTACTACACACACATTCATACAGCACTCTACTACACACACATTCATACAGCACTCTACTACACACACATTCATACAGCACTCTACTACACACACATTCATACAGCACTCTACTACACACACATTCATACAGCACTCTACTACACACACATTCATACAGCTCTCTACT
>JBBPBX010017829.1:6522-32868 GCA_038048925.1 Garcialebias charrua | reverse complement strand
AAAAATAAAAACACGTTTCGTTTTTCCCATGTTACGTTCGATTCGTGTAAATGAGCGCTGGTCAAAACGTTTAAGAGTTTTATCCACTTTAGCGTGTTCATCGAGTTAAATCTTTATTTAGGAGCAGGAAGTGTAACTTGAGGCTAATTTACCATGTAAACACATACCAGCTGCATTCTGACCGTTCAGTAGATCAGAGGCATTTACAGCAAGTGGCTGTTTTAAGTTTTTATTTACGATGCTGTCTCTACAAGTTGCTTGAACTAACTGATTATCTATCTATGTATAGATATATATATATATCATAGGATGGCAAATTTCATGTACTGTACAGTACAGTACAGTAATTGCAAATTTACCTGACTAAATAAAGGTTGAATGAATAAATAGCGCCCCCATCTGATGGGAAGAGATACTGTTTTTGAAAGGGAGTGTTGTAGTTAATTTCAGCATTTTATATAATAACTGTTAGGCTTTTATTCAGAGTTTATAATTGCTTGAAATGGATATATAGTTCAAGCTGTCAAATAATTTGTTTGAATATGGGAGAAATTGCTGAACCCGTTAATAAAAAAAACTGCAAAATGTAAATTCTACAATAAATAGAAAATGAATTTAATGTTCTGATGCATGCTCAGTAATCCAGGTAGGAAAGTCTAACAAGGTTGAGTCAGCTCCTCTGGATGGATTCTTCTTTGTTGAAACGTTTCATCTTTTATCCAAAAGAATTCTTCAGTCTGAGACCCTGCAGCAAACAAACAGCACCTCATCAAAGTAGATCAACCAGTTTGCTGCAGCAAAGACCATGAGTTCCATGTAAAATGAGGACTATCAGCTTAACAGTGGCTGGTTCGAGCCCTAACAGTTGGTCATTGGTGCCCTGCTGGTCACAGGGGGCTGAGTGATACTAATGATATCATAAGAGAGGGACAGTTGAACACGGAGACCCCCTCCCCTGTTTAATGATGGATGAGTTCTCTTCACAAAGATGGCCTCCTTCACTCTCAAACCTCTATCAAGGATGTGAACATCTTCATCCCTGAAAGAGTGACCTCTGGCCTGGAGATGAGTGTAGACTGCAGAGTCCTGACCTGATGATGTTGATCTTCTGTGCTGGGCCATCCTTTTGGCCAGTGGCTGTTTAGTTTCCCCGATATAAGACTGATCACAGCCCTCCTGACACTGAACAACATACACAATATTACTCTGTTTGTGCCGGGGGACTGGATCTTTGGGATGAACCAGTCTTTGCCGTAATGTATTTTGGGGTTTAAAAGCCACTGGGACGTTGTGTTTAGAAAATAAACGTCTCAATGTCTCTGAACTCCCGCAACATACGGAATGACCACTGGTCTGGGTCTGGGTTCCTTCTTTTCACCTGATGGCTGGCTGGAGTCCTGTTTGGGTTTCTTCTCTGCTTTCAGGAAGGCCCAGTTAGGATATCCACATTTCTCTAGAGCCTGTTTTGTGTGTGATTTCTCCTTCTGTCTGGCTCCTGAGTTAGTGGGGACGCTGTCTGCTCTGTGGTACAGAGTCCTGATGACTCCTAACTTGTGCTCCAGAGGGTGATGGGAGTCAAACTGTAAATACTGGTCTGTGTGGGTGGGTTTGCGGTACACCTCAGTTTGCAAATTTCCTCTATCAGAAACTGAGACCTCACAGTCCAAGAAAGCCAACCTGCCATTTTTTACATCTTCTCGTGTGAACTTGATATATTTATCCACAGAGTTGATGCGATCAGTGAAATGTTGGACTTCCTGAGATTTAATTTTAACCCAGACTTTAACCCTATTTATAAGACTGAGTTTGCTGCAGCTTTTCAGATGGAAGTTTTCTGGATAAAAGACGAAACGTTTCAACAAAGAAGAATTTGTCCAGAGGACCTGACTCAGTTGTTAGATATTTGATTTAATTTTGGCCACTAAATTAAAAGGTCTTCCTGCACATAGTGTATATGAGATGCATCCATTTTCTCATGTTCTTTTCAGTGTATTCTAGATTGAACATGAACGGCTCCTTCATGCACATTAATGTGTACGTTCTGTTTGTTTCAGCACGTTGACGATAGGAATATTAAAAAAGAAATATATGGCCCATGTGAAATGTGATTCATTAAGTCCTGAAGCAAAAAAAATCATGAAAACGGTGGTGGAAGAAGAACTTGTGAAAATGCAGGTACCGGTACTTTAACTTTTAAGAACTGTCTAAAATTTTGTCATTAAAAAGTAGTGAAAATGTATCAATTTTGGAAGAAATTGTAATTTTTTTCATTACAAGTCAGGAAGCAAAAAGTAAAAAAGAACTGTTTCTACTTTTCCCCTATGAACAAGTAAAACACTGGTATAAAATTATAAAGCTTATAAGTATTATAGGGGTGGGGATTTTTTGCTTTGTTTGAGGATAAAATGTATCGTTCTGCACTCGTTACAATTAATTAACTGATGTATTTTCTAGGAAAATGATAAAAGTGCAAGTGATTCTGAGAACGAAAAGCCCAAGAATAAAAGGAAGAGAGAAAGGGAGCAGAAAAAGGAGGGAAGTGAAGAAGAAAAATCCACAGCAAAAAAATCACGATCCCATATTTCAAGCTCATCATCAGGTAGGTTGTAAGTTTTGTTTTTGTTATCTTTAAATTTTCCCCATTAATTATTAGACAATTCAGCTACTGATACAAGCAGTGGTTGTTGTTGAATATGATCCACATTATTTCTTGATTATCTAGTCTAAAAAGATTTCTGATAGATGGTCATCATGAAGGACAACAACAAAATAAACAACAAACAGCTGTAACCATTTATAGACTACATGTTTCAACATAGATGAATACCTAAACATAAATTACCGTAATTACATTTTCTACTTTAAATTTATGTTTTCAGTTTCTCTTTTCAAAATGTTTCATTATGAGTGAGCACTATGTTTTACCTAAATTGATTTACTCGTAAAACAAACAAATATTAAAAAGATCATCTCTCTGTCACTAGCAAACTAAAAGTAAAGTACCATATTTTCCGCCGTACACGTTACACCGCCCTATAAGACACATTAGTCCAAATATGTCTAATAAAGTGGAAAAATCCATAAATACGTTGCTTCGCCGTATACGTCGCATCTATTACTCGTCACCGCTGACAACACGGAAATGTGGGCCGGTGCTGTGTCAACACTCGATTGGCTGCCTAATGGTGGCCGTGGTAGCATGCACGGGAGGATTTTAACAGGAATTTAACAAGATTAACACTTAACAACAATTGTTTGCTCAAAATTATAGTAAAGGTGTGTCTCAGTCTAACTTTTCCTTAATAAATGCACTTTGACAGTCAAATCAGCTGCGTTTCAAAAGCCAATTTGCAGCTGCGGTAACGCGCAGAGGGACGACTCGCTGTGCATTTCTTCAAAATTTAACAAGATAAAACACCTAAAACAATTATTTGTTTGCTCGACATTATAGCACAGGTGTGTCTCAGTTGAACTTTTACTTAAATGCACTTTAATGGTCAAATTAGCTGCATTTCGCCTGGGCGGCGCAGCGCAATGAAGCTGATTTGATGACGCTTGTTCCAGGCGTGCTGGACGAAAGTGGCCTCTGTGGCAAGCCGATTGTGTCATTAAACGCCACTTTTTACCCATTACATGACACAACGGCATGCCATACTACTCAACTGCCATCTAGCGGCTGAAAATGGTAGTGTTCAAAAATTGGTTTATAAATATGGGAAAAAATCCATAAATGCATTGCTTTGGCATATAAGTCGCAGGGCAGGGTATGCAAACTATGCAACCAAAAAAAAATTTAAAACACGACTTTTACAGCGAAAATTACAGTATCAAACAAAGACATTTGCACTAAATAAAGTCGGGCTGGCAAAGTGCCACACGTCCTTCTTCATCCACCAGAACATCCTTTTATTTTTTGTAATTTTATTACACTTGATCACATAGTGCACCATATAGATATTTTTCTAATAAACTTGAACACATAAAACCTGCTAACATGCCCCATGTTTAAATAATGGTAACATGTTGGAGCAAAGGGTGTTAAATAATGAACAGATACTGGAGTTAGATTTCTAATCTACAACTAGAATGTTTCAAACGTTGTAGATTATAAATCTAACCAGAATCTTTGCTCATTATTAAAGCCCCTTGACCTCAGCATGCTTGTTAAATGTTAAAAAAAATATTATAAATAAAGTTGTTTTATCTCTAAGCAGGTAGTTAGTTACTGAAGGACAGGTTGACAGCACATAAAAATACATGAAACTGGACCAAAGATTTAACATTTAACTCAACATTTTCCAGTGAGACATGCTCGCTGATACCTAACCCACCCCCATGCTTAGTTTTCTGATTTCTGGCTGTCATGGTGCATTCAGTGTTGCTCAAATAGGACCTAATGTTCATAGAAATCTATGGTTCTTCCAGAAAGTTGGCTTGAAGTTTACCTTATCATTGCACATGTATATTAGCATGTTGCAGAATTTCATCAACTAAAATAAACATTTATTTCACTTATATGACTTCAGTGGTGTCTTGGAGATGCATGATTGTGTCTAATCCACAGTGGGAAGGCTCTCTGCAGTTTTAGTAACACTTTCCATTGTCTGTCTCAGTCCAATGTGTTAATTTCAAGATAAGTCCTAGAAGAGGTGACTTAATTTACTCAACCCTTACTTTGTAGAAATCAACTTCTTTTATTCCTTCGTCATTATAAAAACATGTCTCTGCCCTTGGTTCATTTCAGATTCAGAGGACGACGAAGATTGCAAGCCAGGAAGTTTGAAGCAAAGACAATCTCAGACTGACGATGGAAAGCAAGAGATGAAAAAGTCAGTCCCGGAAACAACTGGCAACACTAAACATCAGAATACGAGTGACGAGTCCTCAGACGAGGAGATGAATGAGTCCGAAGAAAGCAGGAACACGAGTAACAGTCCAGAGGAAACTGTAAAAAAGAAAACAAACGCTTCAAAGAATGAAAAGACGAGAGGCGGCAGCCGACGTGTTGGGAAGAAATCAGCAGAGAGTGATCAGGAGAGCGATTCGGATAAGTCAGAAAAAAGCAACAAAATCAATCACAGTGAATCGTCTGACAATGAAAAGGGTGATTGTGCTAACTATTCCTAAATGTGAATAAGGGCTGAACGATTTTGGAAAATAATCTAATTGCAATTTATTTTCTATAACTTGCAATTGCGATTTAAAACGCGATTATTTTTTTAATATCTTCTCAAGTATTTTTCAACAAACAGAAGCAATAAATCAATCTGTTTTATAATAAACAATGTCAGATTTATTTAAAGCAGAGATTACAATAAAGCAAACAAATCTATGCCTTTTCTTTTCACCATTTCTATTTTTTCTTGTTTCATAAACATAATAGTAAACATGTTAAGTGAACTTCCTAACTACTGTCTGAAATTCACATGACAGTTAATAAATAAATATAAAAAATTAGATATAAAAAAAAAAATTAAACTTACTGCTTTCCAGCCAGTAACATTATAAAAAATAAAGTGCAAAAAACATAAAGATAATCTGCTTTAACCAACTTGTTATTTTCTGGGAATTCAAACTCCGTGAACACAAAATAAACTAGTATCTGTTCTTATTAAATCTTTTAGATGTTAAAAAAAACTCTTGGAACAATAATGTAATTACATTTCGAGAACAGCAGCAAGGCAGGTTCTGCACAATACATGTCATTGTGCAGCGCCTTCTTGTTTATAGCCAAAATAATTCCAAACGCCTCTTTGGTGCCAAACTTTCAGATGTATCATCTTCTGTCGAGCATGATGTCGTTGTGCAAACGGTTAAAGCACAGTGTTGATTTCTCCCGCTACCTGCTTTGCTTTACGCCACTCACTCGTAAGTGATGTAACCAGATCATGTGATTAGAAAATCTCATTTTATCATATTGCGATATTATTGCAAATGCAATTAATTGTTCAGCCCTAATGTGAATCTATATACTTGTCTGGTGTAGTGTTCTGTAACATATGTTCTGCTCTTGTGTCTCATAGCAGAAAATGTGTTGGTAGAAAAGAAAAACGACTCGGATTCATCATCCCTGCCTTCTTTGGAGGAAGAGAATCGGAATGGGAAAGAAGACGGAAGAGATGAGGAGAAGAAGAAAAAGAAAAGGGTGAAAACGGATCAGAGCACTCGAGTCCCGAAGGTGACCCTACTGCTAACGAACAGAACCTGAATCAAAAAGTTTTTACATTATAAGAGGTACTGTTTAACGTAAAGGTGCTCATGAGACAAGGTTGATAAAAGTAGAGGTGAATAAGAGAAAATGTAAAACCAGGAATGGAAAATGTATGAACAAAACATGTATGTTGGAACATTCATGAAGAGCTGTTTCCCATGTCTCCATCCTGCAGGATGAGGACAAAGCAGTCATACGACTCAAACGTTACATTTTTCTCTGCGGTGTGAGGAGGAACTACAAGAAGCTGCTCGATGGCTGCCGCTCCACTCGCTCCAAAGTGGCTGTTTTAAAAAAGGAACTTGAAGATCTTGGTATCGACGGTCAGTGGTTGTTACCAGACAGATTAACTGCTGTTGTAATTTATATTCAGATTTATTCCTTTTGACTTCGTTTATCGGCATTTTATATGTAAACAGTTAATTTTAGTAGTGTTTCTATCAACAAATGGATGTTCGACAGCTTAATGCTATGAGTTACAGTAATCTGTTTTATTTTATAAAGGAAACCCGTCTATTGAGAAATGTAAAAAGATCAAAATGAAGAGAGAAGAAGACAAGGAGGTGGCTGAGCTTGATGTCGGCAACATCATCACAACAGAAGGTACCTGGGTACCTCTTTTTGTTGTTATTTATTTGTTTGTATGTTTTTAAAGGGGAGCATTGATCAAGTCTCTTTCAAGTGAATATGGAACTTCAAATCCTGTTAGTATGCACTCATAATAAAATGGTGTCTTTTGATAAGCTTGATGTTATGTTTTAGGACGTCCTAAACGAAGAGGAACCTCAGCAAGGCAGGAACGGGACCCTCCTTCCTCAGCTTATCAGCGTACTCTGAACTCTGGCTCTGATAGTGATAGGGAAAACGATACAGATGCAGGACGCAGAAAAATGTCTGACTGGGCCAACCTGCGAGGGATTATCAGTGATGACGCAGACAGCGACTAATACAGTTTGCTTTTATGTGTTCAGTGTTTACTTAATGTTAATGTTACTTTGTTGTTTGATGTTACTTTTTTTGCTACAAAACAAGTTTTTGTAAAACATTTCTTAATAAAATATTAAAGTTGTTCTTAATAGTGCTTTGAGTGCTTGGATAAACATTTTAAATTTTTCATTTTATATAAACATAGAGATAGAGAATTTTTATTTTTATTTTGGGTAAACAACATACAGTATATGAAACTACAAAGTATGTGTAAGTCTTATAAAGCAAATTGCGGGAAAAAAATAGACTATAATTAGGATATATTTGAATAAGGAAATTTTCCAAATACTGTACAGTAATATATTTTACCGCAGTTTGTGAATTATTTCAAGTCGGCATTGTCGTAGGCGGAACTAATTATTCTGGTACACGGAATGTTTTACCGATGGACTTGTTCTACAGAGTAAAATGTCCGCCTACAGTCCTTGAGGTCTGTGCCTTGTTTTACATTTGAACCTAAATGTCACCGTCGTTTGAAAATTATAATGTTTGACAAATGCTAATTTTACAATAAATATGTGAAGACCTTTTTTCAGCACGACGAAGTTTAGGCGCACAAAACGTTCCGTTATGTTAAACCGCAGAAAGCTAACTGAAGCGTTAAATAAACAGAAAAGGCCTACATCATAAAGCATTTGTAATCGATTTATCTAACCATTGAAACTAATTTATGTATTCGTTTTGTTAGACGGCCAGCAATAAAAAAAATATTGGTGAAGTTTGAACAAACACTGTTCAATGCAAAATAGCTTCTGGTCTAATTAACTGCTTCGTCTGCTGCGTTCTCATACATTGAAACTACAACTATAAGAAGAATATGTCACATAGCATTGTATTTACTCAGATATCACACTCTTCTCATGCAGTGATGGATGACGACACACCAGATGAGGGCCTCGCAGAGATCAGGAGCAGGCAGCTCGGAGGCTGGGGTGTTGCTCAGATAGCTGCTGGCACAGGGCTTGCTGTGTATGCCATGTGGGTGGGAATCCTTCAACCAGGCTTCAGAAAAGTCCCACTGAGGCTGCAGGTGTGATGTACATCTGAACACTGCAGAAAAGATTGTACCTCTTAACGTTATTCTTTAGCTCTTTAAATATGCTCCCAGGTACCATATATCCCAGCCAGCAAAACTCAGGTACAAAATGTAATGACACTGCTGAGAGGACGACAGGGAGGTCTTGTAGATTTGGGGTCTGGGGACGGCCGTATTGTAAGTAAGAGTGTATGTATTTAAATACTTTTTATCTTGCACATTTTAGGAACTGTTTTTGTTTTTTGTCAATTTTAACCCATGAGGTCTTGGAAGCCCACCGTCATGGTTTCAGTCCAGCTGTTGGTTATGAGCTCAACCCCTGGCTTGTGCGCCTAGCTCGCTTTCATGCCTGGCGAGCAGGTCACCATGGAAAAGTTTCATACAGAAGAGAAGATCTCTGGAAGGTTTGCCATTTTTCTGGTGTTATAAATGTTTTACAACAATACACCTGTTATTCCAGTTATTTGAACAATTATCAGTTTGAGGTTGAAATGGGCTCAACCCCAAACAAACAAATTACATATATAAAAAGCTACAGTCATACCACCTCTTTCAAATCTAAACTGATAACAAAATTAGCAACATTTTTACAGTAGTCTGGCCCAGCAAGGACACGAGATCACCAGTTGTACAACTTGCTTTTTTTGTCCCTGGATTTGTTCTGACTATCAAATTTAAAAAGAAAATGTATTAAAAAATCCTTTGAGCTTAAGTGTAACACAAAGTACTTCACTGAACAAGAAGCAAATCTTAAAGTAAAAACAAAACAAAAGATTTGCAACACTGACATATAAAAGCAAAACAATTGGCAGCAACATCAAAATAGCTAAACGACTGGTAATGTACTGGTACACGAAATGCATGAAACAAATACTATCCAAAGTCAAAGTTTCTTTATTTGTCATTCGCACCCCATGTGGTGGAACGAAATTGTGTATGCAGCGTCCCAGTTACATCCAACAAAAGTATAAATTGTAAAGAAAAACAGTAATAAGATCTAAGATATGAACTAAAAATACTCTAAGAATACGCTAAGCAGTACAAAAACATTACACCGAAGAACAGTAGCACTATGGTATTGTGCAAAAATTCTGTCAAAAATAAAAGTTATGGGAGCTTTAATTTGTGGGTAGGTGTGTTTAAACTTGATTGACATTGTAAATCATTCTTTCTGCCCCCCGTTAATAAGTTTTTTTTTTTTAGTTTTTTTGTTAATTTGTGGGACTTTTTGTCATGGTAAAGCAGTGAATATTTATGTAAATGCAATTCTAAAAATCTTTGAGAAATGGACAAAGTTTATTTTTCATGTGGTAACTGCCCAGATGTTTGTATCTGAAATGCATGTTCTGTTTTCTATCACATCACAGGTCAACTTGACAAAATGCAAGAATGTCACTGTGTTTTTGGCTCCCAGTGTGGTGAGTAATGTACGGTAATGAACAAGGACCTCTTACCCATACGAGGGTGTGGTATATGCCCTACAGAAATTTTAGAAAGTTGTACATTTGTTTTGAAGCTAAAGGACCTTAGGGCAGATAGGAACCCCAACCTACTTATTGGCCACTAAATATTATTTTTGTTCTTGTTTTAATTCATGAAAACACAACTTCACACATATTCTGTTTAGGTCAGGTGGTTAAAGTTAGGCTTAGAACTATAAACTTCTCATTTTTAAACAATATGAACAAAGTAATTTATTGTCTTCTTTTGTTCCTAGCTTTCATTACTGCAGGAGAAGTTGCAGGCTGAGCTTCCTGATGATGCCGTAGTGGTAGCTGGACGGTTTCCCTTACCAGACTGGAAACCCTGCAAGATCGAGGGCCAAGGTGTGGACAGGGCGTGGGCGTATAACATGCAAGCGCAAAGACAGAAAAATGATAACCTCAGAGTAACAGGAAGTCGTGCAGATAATGATATACTCAAAGACAAACCATCCTAAAAGCACTTGGATGTTCTGTCCTGGGTTACAGATGTAAAAATGTAACTTATTCTAACAACTTTTAAAAACATAACTTATTCTAAGAAGCACATACATGCATAATAATACAGTAAAGTACAATTCAGAAATATTGCTTATTTTAAACCTAATTCGAGTACTTTTTATTTGTATATAGTCGAGATCAAATACAACTACCGTAGGTGATAAGTAATATCCCACCTTGAAATTGGAAAAATTTACATTTTAGGACAGAAAATGTGTACCGTAGCTGTTACCAGTTCACTAAATTTAGCACGGTGGCACAACTGGCAGAGCTGCTGCCTCTCAGCAAGCAGGTCCCTGGTTCAAATCCCAGTCCAGAGGCCCTTCTGGGTGGAGTTTGCATGTTCTTTCCATCCATGCGTGGGTTTTCTCCACATTCTCCGGTTTCCTCCCACAGACCAAAAACATGTACAGTATTTTAGGCAATTGTCCCTAGGTGAGAGAGTGAATGGTTGTTTGTCTCGTTTGTCTCTATGTGTCCCTGTGATGGACTAGAAACCTGTCCAGGGTGTACCCCGCCCCTCGCACAGTGATCGCTGGACATGGGCACCAGCGACCTCCGTGATCCAAAATGGAAGAAGCGGGTAAAAGATAATGAATGGATGGATGGATGGATGGACTGTCATTATACGTGTTTACCGAAAAAGAAGCCAAACTTCAGAATCAGTTTTTTTATTTATTTAAAGAATACACTGATTGACTAGCTTGTGGATCCACTTTTAACAAGAGTAATTTGAATTACGTAATCGTCTTCTGTGTGATCTTATCAGACTCTCAGATTGTGAAACTAATTTTCTTGGACTTTGATCACCACAAATGCTCTTCTTACCGGTAGTTTTGTTATCCTGTTTCATGAACCATTTTCAGACTACCGGTAGTTTTTTCTGGCAAACGCCTTTATATTTATCTTGAAAACATTTTGCCTTTCAAAGAAGTTTACTGTATGACTGTAAAGTGTTTGTAGCTGCAGAACAAGCCCAAGTCATCACCGCTCCACCACCATGCCTGACAGTTGATGTGGTGTTTGTGCTGATATGCTGTGTTTGGTTTGCTCCAAACTCTGCACAATACAATCAGACATGTCTTCTTTGATCTTGTCTGTTAGTAAGATACTTTTCCAGAAGTCTTGTGATTTGTTCAGATGTTGCTTTGCAAACCTAAGCTGTTGGTTCTTTTGAGAAGACACCTTTGTCTGGTAAACTTTCCAAACAATTCATACTTTTCAGTCTTATGAGACTTTTAAAGCCCGAGAAAAAGCTCTGGGATTTTTTTTTTTTTTTAACATTTCTTTAATCTGTGCATAGTCTGACCTCAGGGTGATCCTGCTGGGGCATCTGCTTATAGAAAATTTGGTAACTGTCTTAAATGTTTCCTGTTTTCTCACTGTGAAATAGTGAACTCAGAATTACTTTTTTTTTAAGTGAACCCCATCCAAATCAACAATTGTTTCCTTAAATATTCCAAAACAACAAAATGTAACTGTATATTTGACTGTAACATCGAAGGAGCATGAGCTCAAGAAATACCAGGGTCTGAAAGAGGACATACAGAAGTTGTGGAGAGTCCAAAGTATGTAGTCCCAGTGTTCAATGGAGCACTTTTCATTCATTCATTCAACCTTTATTTATACAGGCTAGCCTCGTTGAGTCACGGGGACTCATTTACAAGAGGGACCTGTCTCACTCACACCAAACAACCATCCACTCTCACACTCACACCTAGGGTCAATTTAGAGTCACCAATCAGCCTAACAAGCATGTTTTTTGGTCTGTGGGAGGAAACCGGAGTACCCGGAGGAAACCCACGCATGCACGGGGAGAACATGCAAACTCCACCCAGAAAGGCCCCGGACCGGGATTTGAACCGGCAACCTTCTCGCTGAGAGGCAGCAGCTCTACCAGTTTTGCCACCGTGCTGCCCACTTGGTGCTGTGACCCCCAAACTGGAAGAGTTTCTCCAACAGATTTCAGGAAAAACCTCAATCTCTGTCCAGAAGAGTGCCGTCCCATGAACAGTTAAAATACTGTGGACCTGAGTTTGTCAACTGGAAGAGTAGGGCAAGATATAGATACAGTATATATATAGGCAGACAAAATAATGACAATTTGTTTTTACACCAGAATGTCATATTTTCTTCATTCTCTGACCTCTGGATGACTGTGTTTACATGATCACGTTGTATTGGTTTACTGGTGCAATGTTAATAAAAAATCTCTTATCTCTTATCTTATCTCTTATCTTATCATATGCTGTTGTCCATCTGTCTGAGGTTCTGTTTCCTACTTTTAAGGGTTGGTTAGAAACCACAGTTAACGTTCATTAATAATGGTTTAGGGTTATTCAGGCGTACAGGTGTACAGTACTTACTTTTGACCCTAACTGCACATTATGATGTTTCTAGTACTTAATGCTTTTTACTTTTTTCTGTGGCTCTGGAACTATACTATCTTTTTGTACAGAGTCTGTCCACTACAGTCCAGATGATAAGTTTCTCTTTTTAGTTATCTGCAGTACATTATTTTAGCCAGGTTTAATTCAGACTGTCATGAGCAACAGTTTGGTTAATATTAAAATAATAAATCTGCAAAACATTTGTTTGCTTTAATGTCTGAAAAGTCTTAAACAAATTGTATTTGAGTTAAAAGCAATGTACAGTATGTTTTTATTGTTTATACCACGTCAACAGTGTTCTGTACAAGTATATGTTATTGTTAATGTACCTTTAGCCCTATAGACATTTTTTTCATTTGACAGAAGTAAACATTATTATAATAATAATAATGAATTCAATTTATAATGCACTTTTCCTTAATGAAAATCTCAAAGTGCTAATTTAATTTTGTTATCCTGTTTCATTATTATAGGTTTTTGTATATGCATTGTTATGACAGCTGTATATGTTCACATATTGCCTTTTGTAAATTGTAAATCATATTTTATGTCAAGCCCACTGCGTTTAAGCCAATAAATGTCGCAGTTTGAATCTTGATTCAACCTAAATTTAATTTGACAGCTCCGAGTACATTTATTCGTCAACGTTCTTCTTTTCATGCCACTTTATAGATCTTATAAGAGGCGTTGCAAATTATGTAATTATAACTCCTCGTTTTGAACATGTTGGGGTTTATTTTTAAGCACACTGGTGTGAAAGATTAACCGGAAGTAGACGGTGTGTGCTGTCGCTTCACACGCGCTCATTGGGTTGTGTCGAAACCGGAAGTTGCGCATCAGACCCTGACCTGCTGCAGCTAGCTCGAGCCGCCCAAAGCCGTGAGAAAGAAACAACAGGAACCACAGAGTGTAGCACAGTTTTATCATAGAAATGTTTAATATATTTTTTTAGATAATTTAAACTCTAAAGACGGGTTGACCGACAGCTAAGAGAAGCATGACGACGGCTGACACGAGCAGCTAGCTAACCGAAAATTATGTCTTCATCCTTCCAGAAAAGCTAACAACTTAGCCATCCGCTACAGCGTTAGCAGCGTTTTGCGTCGAAATGGCAAACGCCGAGCCCTAGTCAATGCCTCAATTTTTTACCGGTGCTGAAAGAGCCAAAGCTAGCTCCAATTTCAACAACAAAAAAGCGAGCTTCGCCGTTAATGCTAGCGACATATGGCAGTTAACCCTGCCTTAAGATAGCTGGTAAACGGTCAACCACCTTCTTGTCTGCTGGTTGCCTTTTTTTTAATCCGGGAAGGTTAACATTTTTATATATTTTATCGCGTTTCATATTTTAAAGCAAAGTCGAGTCCTTGACTTATTTAGAGCATCCACCGGTGCAGACCACGATGAGGAGCGACCAGCAGCAGCACCGCAGCTAACGTTAGCACACCGGTGTAAACTAATGTTGGCCTCTAAACGGGAATTAATCGGACAACACTGAAGGACGCGCCCGGGCCAGCTCAACATGGTGAGTAAAACTTTGTCCAAATATCGTCTTCCTCCTCTGCAACCAGCTAATCTGATTGGAGCCGATAAGAAGTCAGGGCTAATGTCTGTGATTAAACGTGTTGTTGGACCCATGTAACGGTTCGACCCGGTTTGTTTTGACAGCTCCGAGCCAAGACGCCCATCTTACAAAAGCGAATATTTGCTTTGGGTATTGTTGAGCCTGGACAAGTTGTGGCTCATTTGAGGAATTTAAGCCTGCCCTGCCACACAGGGGGCGCACATTTCCAAGAAGAGGGGCTCATCTTCCTCACTTTATGCAGATCAGAGCTCTATATTATAAATCTAAGAGGCTGTGCAAAGATGCTCACACCAATCCGTGATATTTCTTGTAACCATGTTGAAAGTGAGACAATAAAGTTTGCAGGTACAGACGTGTGAAGGACTGGAAGGTTGTGTTTTTTAGCTCTTAAATGCTGAGACAGATTGTATCTATCTGTGCCTGCAGACAATTTTTACATATCCTTTGTCATTGTTGTGCCCTTGTAAGACATTTTAGCTATGCTTATGTGCAATATATTATAATGGAATGTCAGTGTATTTAGATTGAGGATGGAATTAGATATGCATGGACAAAGTTTGCTTGCAGATTTGATCTTTTCGCTGGAAAAGTATCATTTTTAATGCCTATAGATGTTTGACATTTACCGGTACTGGTAGTTTATTTATTACTCAATAATAATGACATTGGACTTAAAAGTATGCTTGCAGATTTGATCTTTTCGCTGGAAAAGTATCATTTTTAATGCCTATAGATGTTTGACATTTACCGGTACTGGTAGTTTATTTATTACTCAATAATAATGACATTGGACTTGTTCTTAACTCGACATTTTATCATTGTTTAGGCTTCAGAGGAGGCATCTCTGCGTGCGCTGGAGAACCTGATGACAGAGTTCTTTCATAGCTGTACGACCAATGAGCGGAAAAGAGAAATAGGTAATTTAAATTGTATAAACATTATTCATTAGTGG
Organism: Garcialebias charrua; assembly: GCA_038048925.1. Classification (NCBI taxonomy): domain Eukaryota; kingdom Metazoa; phylum Chordata; class Actinopteri; order Cyprinodontiformes; family Rivulidae; genus Garcialebias; species Garcialebias charrua. The sequence continues at coordinate 17,728 of JBBPBX010017829.1, read as the reverse complement.
GACTTTCATTATCTACCAATCAATGAACAATGTTGATATGTGAAACATAAGGGTGGGGGCTTTGGTAGTCAATATTATCAATAACTTGTACTGTATTATGGATGTGTCAACCAGTTATTTACCCAACTTTAATTACACTTAAGAGATCTTTTTTTTTAATATCAGTCAGAGTCAGAGAGTCTTTATTGTCATTTGCACCGCATGTGGTACATGTGATGAAAACGAGATTATGTACACGGGGTCCCAGTTACATCCAACAACAAATGCAAGAGAAAAACAGTAATAACATCTAGAATTAACTAAGAAAAACATCAACTAGTAATACACTAAGCCCTAATGTAGTGGAAAAACATCATTATAAACAGCAGCATGCAGCATATATAATTGTCTCTGGGTATTTGAGCACAAGGGGTGTAAATTCGCTTAAGTTTTAACATTAAAATAATAGTAAAAATCACTTCCAATCAGATTCATATTACTACTTTCAAATGCACGTGTAACTAAATAACCATACATACTGAAAAAAAAAAACTATGAAACGCTCTACATGAAGCTAAATAATTGCTTACATTTTTATCTCTAGAGAACAAAACTTAAATATAACACAAACACCCAAAATGTTGCTGTTGTTTATCAGTCACTGCTGTTTTGCTCTCAAAATAATTTACACGCCCAAGACATAAAATTAATTCAGTTAAAGGAGAAATGTAATCAAATCTGAAAAAATCGATATAACAAGAATTTCATATAGTAAACAACACACATAAACATACTTAGTATGCTTTTTTCAAGTCAGTAGCTTAAAGAAATAGTTTTTTACATTTTTCCTGCTACATGCCGAAGTACAGTGATTTCTGTAGTAATTTTCTGGACGCACTTTTATGACACAATTAAGACCTCCTTTGCTATCTTACAATAACACTGAAGCTATAAACCCATCATTACTGTCCTCTTGTCTGTCATTTAAAATGGAAGCAGAAGACTTTTTTGAATCTGAAGGATATCACTTTAGTTTGTCAAAAACAGTTTGGTGATTTAGTGCATTAATGGGCATTTCTATCCTGGAAATACGAATAGCCGTGCGTTAGCCGCCGCATGCTAACGTTAGCATGCTAGCGCCGTATGCTAACGTTAGCATGCTAGCGCCGTATGCTAACGTGGAAGTGGGGGTGTTGAAAATGTCCTGAAACAGTTACCAATGTCTTGTTAAGCTCTGTCTTCCCCAGAACATAGTAGGATCTAAAATGATTTTTAAAGATGAAGGAGCAAGTTGAAACATGCTGTCTCCCTCCTTGCTAGCAGGCTCTATTGGGAGCTGCCTGGCTAACTAACTACGGTGGCCCTACACGGCCAAAATTCTACAGCGGCCGAATGCACAGGAGCGGTAAAAATACAATATAAAATTTAAAAAAAGTTTTAAAATCGATTTTGGGGCTTTTAGAATCGATTCTGAATCGCCAGGACTAAGAATCTTGATTCTTTAAAAAATAGATTTTTTTTGCTGCATCCCTAATTGCTACACACTGAAACCTTTTTGTCCACAACTAGATACACACACTAATATTACTGTATGAGGATACACACTGAAACCTTTTTGTCCACAACTAGATACACACACTAATATTACTGTATGAGGATACACACTGAAACCTTTTTGTCCACAACTAGATACACACACTAATATTACTGTATGAGGATACACACTGAAACCTTTTTGTCCACAACTAGATACACACACTAATATTACTGTATGAGGATGAACTCCAGTTGCACTGCCTATGTCATATTCAGGGGACGGAGAGCAGGCAGGGGGAGGGGGGTCAAAAACACCAGATGAGAATTTCTTCACTTTGCAAAGTCTAAATTTGAGTTAGGATGACATTTTTGACTTGTGAAAATTTCTCAACAAGCTTATTTTATGCTTTTCATTAGACTACTATTAGCTTAAAAACACTTTTCATTTCTCCTTTAACTTACTATATTTTCACCACCAATCCTGCTTTTGCTTACCACACCATACTATGCCACTTTATTAATAAAGCTCTCAAAAACGGCAACAATATTTTACATAAAACATGTAAATCAACAGAGGTAAATAAATAAATAAACAATTGGAATGACTAGAATAATAAAACACAGTGAGGTTAAAATTAAGTCACACTTGGTTGAAAGCCAGAGAATAAAAGTGGGTTTTTAAACATGTTTCAGTATTATAAACTGTGATATTTCTTCATGGAAAAATAAGTTTAGATGCCAGGTTCAGATGATCAGTGACGTTGCATCACCAACAGTTCAAATAAATCTAGACCATAAACCGTTACTGCAAGTTGAGCCGTCGTCTTCATTTGAGCTCCAAAAACAACAGAGAAGACTACTGTGTGCATCTGGTTGTTCTGTTCAAATAATAAACGTCACTTGAATTCATTTGTTTTACACGACGTACTCTTTTGCATAGTGTTTTTACACACTTCCTGTGCTTCTACATATTACTTTCAGTTTGTCTGTGGAGTACTGCTGTGTTGTACTTCTAAAAGATCTCATGGGTGCTTCCTTTTTTCTGCAGAAGAGCTGCTGAATAACTTTGCACAGCAGACAGGAGCATGGCGACACTGCTTGTTCTTCCTCTCCAATACTCGGAATGAATATGTAATGATGTACAGTCTCACAGTATTTGAAGTAAGTCCTGTGGGCGGAAAAAGTTCAAAGTACTTTTCTAGGTTCCTATCTGCCTCACGATGCTTTGAAGATGGACGACTAGTTAAACAAGTTAGTTTTAAACGGATGATAGGAAGAGATGTTTTGCTTTGTGAATTTTTTTTTTATTGTATGCATTTCCTGTGTCCTCCTTTTTTTTTCTTTTTTTTTACACTTGTAGTTACAAAAAAAGGAAATAGTTCATATTTTACAATAAAACTACTCTAGAAGACTTATAAAACTACTCTAGAAGACTTACTCTATTTGGATATATATATATTTGTATGCCTGAATTTAGGTGGATAAGTATTTTTATTTATTTATTTTTACTTAAACAGAACAGAGAGAGCTGCTTCTTTAAACACAAATTAAAAAACTTGTTTTCTGTTGATTTTCAGAATCTGGTGAACAAAATGTGGATTGGTTTAGCTTCACAAGACAAGATGGAGATTCGTAGCTGTCTGCCCAAACTCCTGCTTGCTCAGCACAAATCTGTGCCCTATTTTATTCGTAACAAGCTCTGCAAAGTCATTGTAGACATAGGTCGCCAAGATTGGCCCATGTTCTACCACAACTTCTTCACAAACACCCTCCAGGTGAGCTCCATATTTTTCTCCTTCGGTACAACATTGTCAAGTGGTAGTTGGAGTCTTTGGTAATTGTCTGTTGAATGTTGTGTCACGTGTAACACGAGGTTTCTTGAGAACAAGCTGCTTATGACAAAACCACAGCCTCAGCTGCACCAAACATGTTCACTTGGGTGAATTTGCTTTTTAAGTGATACTGCTGTTTAAGTTTGTTTCATTTTAAAAGCCTAGATTTTTTGTAAAATGCATAAATTTTGGCGTCCTAAAAGATGAGTTTTTAAACACATTTTTTTCACATGAACATCGTTTTAGGGATAAAATCATGTTCGCACATGCACTTCACAGAGGGAAACTTTCTGCCAACCAGAAGTACACTTATAATTATCCCATTTGAATTGTTGCCCTAAGTGAGTAATGCGTGCACCATCACATTCTAGTGTGAGTTGCTCTTATGTTAGGATGGTGGTAGTGGTTCAGAATCAGGTAGATGTGCCTAAAGGTAAGTTAGCGTTGTATTTCCTAATGAGTTGCTACTTGATGTGACATTCACATGCACAAAAGTTTGATTTTATTGTAACTGTTGTTTTTATTTGTATAAAATCTAAGGCTTTTATTTTTGCACTGTTATAAATGTTTAAATTATCTATAAGTTGTTTAATTATATTGTCTGTTGTGGCTTTTTATTGCATCAGTATTTCATGTACAACTAAAGTTTGTACATTTTAAGAAATAAATTATTGTATTTTATCTTTACCAAGCAAGGAAACAATTAATTCACCATAATTTACTTTACGATGTTGGAGCTATTGCATGCAACTTTTTGTCTTCAGTGACTGAGATTTGTATTGCCTGCCCTGCAAAGCTCATAAGAATAAAAACATTTGTAGGATTGTTATTTGCTCACTGATGTTGAATTGAATTCAAAATCTTATTTATAACCTACAAAGCTCTCAACAACCTAGCTCCATCTTATATTCGAGATCTTATTGTTCCATATTTTCCTAACAGAGCCCTTCGCTCTCAGGCTGCAGGCTTACCGTACTCGTGGTTCCTAGAGTTTACAAAAGCAGAATGGGAGGAAGATCTTTCGGTTATCAGGCTCCTCTCTTGTGGAACCAACTTCCAGTTTCTGTCCGTGAGGCTGACACATTGTCCAGTTTTAATACTGGGGTTAAAACTTTCCTTTTTGATAAATCCTATAGTTAGGGTTGGCTTGTTATGCTGCCTTAGGCTTAGACTACTAGAGGACAAATTGACCCAATTTCCTTAAATGAATTGTTACAACTGAATAGTTTTCATTTTATGCTATTTCTATCTTAACGTGATTCATGACCTGCCATTATGTATCTGTTCCTCCTTCCTGTTCCTACCAAACCCAGCCGGTCGAAGCAGATGGTCGCTTGTCCTGAGCCTGGTTCTGCTAAAGGTTTCTTTCTCATGGGGGAGTTTTTACTTTCCACAGTCGCCTTCATGCTTGCTCAAGATGAGAGTTCTTTGATGGAGTTAAATTCAAAGCAGTCTGTTCCTCGGATAAATAATGTTAAATTATTGTTTTTATATATTAATATTTCTGTTCAGTGTCCTCCTGAGATAACTTTGTTGTGACTTGACACTATATAAATTAATTGAATTGATGTTGGTGGCAGATGAAGTATGGCGTATCTTGGTTTTATATATATTTTTTCTACTGAAGAGAGCTGAGGAAAGACATAACTGCAGCACAAGCCACATCTTCTACCGTATCTTTAGGCATGGACTTCCATAACAGTCTCACAGCTAGAATTGAGATTTGAAGGTTGTAGATGAGCATATGTCAGTAACACACTAGGGTAAAAACATAAAAGGAAAAACTTTTTTTCTGATGCTGCCATTTATGATGTTGAAAAGCAACATACTGGTAAATGTCAGAAAAGCACACACACTTTCACAGAGTGTTGCTGCTTCTTACATTACCTGACTTTGAAAACTTCTGGACATTTTACTTGTGAACTTTAGAGGGTCTTGAATGTAGTTAGTCACTCTCAACTGTTGCCTACAGCTGATCCAGACCCCGGCTCTCGCTCCTCTGGGGTTGGTCATGTTGAAAACCACTTCAGAGGAACTGGCCTGTCCTCGAGAAGACCTCAGTGTTGCCAGGAAAGAAGAGCTGCGTAAACTGCTGTTGGACCAAGTGCCGACAGTGCTTGGACTGTTGACTGGTAAAAAATATATATATTGTGCAGCTTGTTTTCTTGACATGAGCAGACTCTAAAGCAACAACTATTATGAAGTCATGTAAAGTCAACGTAAATCTTGTTTTTGAATTTAGGCTTCTTTTTTTATTTTTGCAGGCATTTTAGAGACCTACTGGGACAAGCACAGTGTCATAGCATCTACCCCCCCTCCATCACCCACCTCAGGGGAAAGCGGTTAGTAGATTGTCACTTTTGTAAGGGGAAACTGCTAAGACTCGATAATGAAAACGATTAACAGATATTACTTGCTGGTAACTTTGACATAACATGTTTTAATAGACCGTTTGTATGCTAACACCACCATTTGTTTCTTCAATCCTTCAGTGGAATTGCTGGGCAGTTTGTTTCAAGGCAGCCAATACTCAAAGCTGCTCTGTCAGCCCATGGCAGCATTGGACAATGAAAGTCATCAGCTCTGCTGTCTTGTTTTGGAATGTTTATCTCACTTGTTCAGCTGGATCCCTCTATCCACAAACATTACACCCTCCCTGCTGGCATCCATTTTTCACTTTGCACGTTTTGGTTGTGACCTGCGGACAAAATCCAAGACAGGACCTTTGAACTCTTCCACCTCTAATGGACAGCTCAATCCCGGAACGGTGCCAACGGCAAACGGACAGAGGCCAAACGACCAGCAGGGAGAGGTTAATAAAATGGATCGCGCTCGGCTCGGTGTGCTCGCGATGACTTGTATCAATGAACTGGTGTCAAAGAACTGCGTGCCAATGGACTTTGAGGAGTATCTGCTGCGGATGTTCCAGCAAACTTTCTTTCTTCTGCAAAGGTTGACGCGAGAGAACAATGCTCACACAGTCAAGAGTCGCTTACAGGAACTTGATGAGAGGTATTTCTCAGTTCACAAACTGACAGAGGTGTTTGTGCATGTGAAAGTATTTGAAGGTCAGATGACATTTATAAAATGGTTATATTTAGTTTTAATACACTCAAAACTAAACTGGCAGTCAAAAGTTGCACACTTACATTTCCTAATACCATCTTTCATATCACTATTTATTACTGATTTTCTTTGTATGCTTTCTGCAGCTATTTAATTTATTCTAACTTCATACATGAAGACGTGTTGGAATAATTTATTAGTGAGCCAAAATTACTCGACCTAATTTTAACATTTTCTTGGTTGTCTTTTTTTAGGCAGATCTCATGTCTGTGGTCCAAATATAGATGTTTAGCTTTAACTTATTAATACTTGGGTCTTAGCACTGACTCATGACTCTTAAGTTGTAAATGGAATTTGGAAAATAACAAATATGTAAGGCAAGACACTGGTTTGTAGTTCTGATGGTACAGCTGCTCAGATCAATGTCTTTTTAGGTTTGCCAGAATTATTTTTGCATAACAAGAACAATAAGTCCAAACTAAATTTATTATCTTTAGTTTTGTTACTTTTCGACTTTTTGTTTCTCCAAAGCAAATTACAGTAGAGAAAATCAGAGTGATGAAAGCATATATCTAGTACTACTTTTCCTATTTTACTACCGGTAATTGGCTTTTCTATGTATGTGAATGTTTCTGTACAGTTCCATGAGACATCTTTGGTGTGAATTGGTGCCATATAAATAAACTGAATTGAATAGAATATTAGGAGCATTCAGGGTGGTTCAGCGTGTTTTCAGAGGACACTTCAACATGCTGTTAACCTGACTATTTCCTGCTGGTTTTAGAAAATCAAAATAACATTAAACGGCTGAGATTTTAAAGTTACCGGTACTCCTCACATCAAGATGCATGTACAGTAGTCCCTCAGTACTTTGCAGTTCGTTTATCTCGTATCATGGTTTGTCAAATATATATACTGTATATATATATATATATCTATATATATATATATATACATACATACATACATACATACATACATACATACTGTATACACACACACACACACAGAGACCCTTTCCAAAACATTTGAATATCATGGGAAAGTTGTTTAACTTCCATAATTCCATTCAAAAAGTTAATCTCTAATAGATGATAGATCAGGACCCACATTTTAAACCATTTCAAGTATTTATTTGTTTATTTTTTACATAATTTGGGCTTCCAGCTCATGAAACCCACGAAAACAGGAATTCAAAAAATTAGAATACGTGAAGACGTCAGCCCACACTACTCAGTTTTTGCAGAAAATAAGAAAGAAGTTAGGATCACAACAAATCAATCAAAATATGGTACTTTCAAAATGATATGTCAATCTTCAATACTTGGTTGGGAATCCCTTTTGCCTTAATCACTGCCTCGATGTGACGTGGCATTGAGGCGATCAGCCTGTGGCATTGAGCATTGAGGCGATCAGCCTGTGGCATTGAGCATTGAGGCGATCAGCCTGTGGCATTGAGGCGATCAGCCTGTGGCATAGAGCATTGAGGCGATCAGCCTGTGGCATTGCCTGGGAGTTATGGAAGCCCAGATTTCCTTGATGCTTGCTGTCAGCTCTTCTTTGTTGTTGGGTCTGGTGCCCCTCATTTTCCTCTTTAGAATACCCCATAGATTCTCAATGGGGTTTAGGTCCGGCAAGTTGGCTGGCCAGTCAAGCACTGTGTCATGGGCATCAAACCAGGTTTTGGTGCTTCTGGCGACATGGACAGGGGGCAGGTCCTGCTGGAAGATGAAATCTGCATATCCATACATATCCTCAGCAGAAGGAATCATGAAGTCATCTAAAACATTCTGGTAGACTGTTGCGGTGACCTTGGATTTAAGAAAGCAGAGTTTACCAAAACCTGCACTGGACATTGCACCCCAAATCATGACTGACTGTGGATATTACACACTGGACCTCAAGCAGTATGGGCTCTGTTCCTCACCCTTCTTCCTCCAAATTCTTGGACATTGATTTCCGAATGAAAGACACACTTTGCTTTCATCGGAAAAGAGGACAGAGGACCCCGACAGTTGTAGCCCATCTCCCGGATGCGTATGAATGTGGTGGTTTTTGAAGCTGAGACTCCCACCTCATTCCACTCTTTTTGGATCTCTGCCAGATTCTGGGATATTCTCTGGTTGATAATCCACTGAAGCCCACGGTCATCTCTTTTGCTGGTGCATCTTCTCCTGCCACATTTTGCCCTTCCACTAGACTTTCCATTGATATACTTGGACACAGCACTCTGTGAACAGCCAGCCTCCTTAGCTATGAACTTGTGTGGCTTACCCATCCTATGGAGGGTATCAGTGATGGTCTTCTGGCCTGTTGCTATATCTGCAGTCTTCCCCATATTGAACCGAACTGAGACAATTGAACCAAACTGAAGCAATTCAGTGACACCTGGGGAAATCTGTGCAGGTGCTTTGAGTTTAGTAGATGATTAGTGTGTCACACTCAGTTTAAAACTTATGCCTTGCTAAATTTGGGCTGATATCTCTGTATTCTAAATTTTTGAAATCCTGTTTTTGTGGGTTTCATGAGCTGGAAGCCCAAATTATGGAAAAATAATCAAATAAATACTTTAAATCGTTTAAATTGTGGGTCCTGAATCTATGATCTATTAAAGATTAACTTTTTGAATGCAATTATGGAAGTTAAACAACTTTTCCATGATATTCTAATTTTTTGAAAAGGGTCTGTGTATATATACTAAAATAAACTACCGGTACTTACTACTTGTACTACTATTCCTACTTCGCAGTGTCACTTATTGCGGAGTGTTAGGAAAACGATTCTGATTATTCCATTTTATTCTTGTCCTGACACGGGGCTTCAGTGTATGGATCCCTCACGATAAACGAGGGACTACTGTGTTATGTTCTATTATAATGGTTTTTCTCTAATCTTGCAGTTACCTGGAAAAGTTTACAGATTTTCTGCGCCTGTTTGTCAGTGTTCACTTGAGAAGGATTGAGTCGAGCCCTCAGTTTCCTATTGTAGAGTTTCTTGGTCTGCTTTTTAAATACACTTTCAACCAGGTAATGATTGTTTTGTCAATCTTTTATTATTATTATTTAACAAGTTGTTTTATTTTAACAGATTTCATTCAAACATGCTTCTCGTTGAATTTTCAGCCCACCCATGAGGGATACTTTGCTTGTTTGGACATATGGAGTGTGTTTTTGGATTTTCTAACGACCAAAATTAAAAGCCGGCTTGCAGACAGAGAAAGTGTACTTAACAGGTAAGTGTAGAGTATTTGCTGTCATGTTCTTTTGTTGGGTTTGTTTAAACTACTGTAGTGAAACAGTCATGTGTGATTTGTTAGGTACAAAGATGCCTTAGTTCTTCTTTTACGAGAGGTCCTGAATCGCATACAGTTCAGATACAATCAGACCCAGTTGGAAGAGCTGGATGATGAGACTCTGGATGATGATGTAAGACTATTTTGTCTAAAAATATTTCACAAATTGTCTTTTCTCCTTTTTTCACTTATGAAATGACACTGGTAGCAGTGATGTATTTAAAATTAAAGTTGACAGTTTTAACTTTGATTTCATGCAAACATTACAAAGGCTTCACTTTAAAGTGTGGACGTTCTCTTTCATTTACTAACCATAGCAACAGACTGAGTGGCAAAGGTACCTACGTCAGAGTCTGGAGGTGGTTGCCAAGGTGATGGAGCTGCTCCCATCCCATGCATTCTCTACTCTGGTAAGATAGAACTCACATTTTTTTAAGCACGTCACTAAACGTTTATCACTATTTATTTTTTAAGCTAATATTGTTACTTACTGAGTTAACCGCTGTCTTCCATCATGATCTTCCATCAGACATTTATGTGATCAATGTAGCTCCCCAACTGCTGATGATTATGCTGAACTGCATGATTGATTTGCAGGGTGGAGTACTGTAGATATGCACCAGGTTGCAAACCCAGTTTTTTTATTATTTTTTAACTTCCTTAAATTCTTTTATCACAACGATAACATTTAATACTCCGTTAAACATTGATGTTTAAAACGAATCAGGGAAAAAAAAGTAAAGTTCAACACTGTAGCTTTTATTTTTTATTTATTTATTTGTTGCTGACTCAATCTGCAGTTTAATGCAGCAAAGTTAAATATCATCACTTGTAAAATTCCCTTAGGCCAACTTTTTAAAATGCAAAATCAAATGTAAAATCAAATACAGAAGCTATGTTTACATGGACATAAGTAATCGGATCAAACGGCCGTTCGGAATAAAAACGCGTCATGTAAACACCCTGTTCGGGTTATTTTTTGTTTATTCAGCGTGATCCGAAATAATTTGTGATCAGAACGAAACGGGTGGTTTACGACGATACATAACACGAACGGTGCGCATGTAAACGCTTGATCTGTTAGTTTTTATCTGATGGTGAAAAACTGACCTGACTGCGCATGTGCGACTTAGTCATTTCTGCCTGGCTAGATGCTAATAATATTAGCATGTTGGGGAAGCAAAACTGGTCGGGGAGCGACACAACATTTCTACTAGAAACTTTGAAAGAGCTCAGAATGATCTGTTACCTGTAGCTCAGTCAGGGAGTGCAGTAACGTCTCCACCGTCATTAAAACCTGTCGCGGGTGCTCAGGTTTGTTTACGTTCATCCCGGAAGTAGAATTTCTTCTTCGATGATTTTTTAAAGTAGAGTTTATCACTCTGCGCATGTCAGTACTTCTGTTCAGAACAAAGCCCGCTGCATGTGTAGTCATAAGGTCATATAGGGCTGAGCGATATCTCGATATTTTAAAAATATCAGTATAATTTCAAATTGATGC
>JBBPBX010017828.1:12492-32599 GCA_038048925.1 Garcialebias charrua | reverse complement strand
CAAAGCTAATGGTCTGAGACAGCTAGCTAACCGTTTGTAAACAGCTAGCTAACCGTTTGTAAACAGCTAGCTAACCGTTTGTAAACAAAGTTCTGTGCATGTTTATGAACCAGTAAGTATGTTTGTGTTGAAAAACGGGTGTTTGGCGCAGCGCTAGCATACATTTTCCGACTTACGAACGAAAATCCGGACTTACGAACGCACATGCTATGGGTTCCGACTTACCTCAAAATCAGTTTACGAACGGTCCTTAGGTCTGTTCCGTTCATAAGTCGGGGACTCCCTGTACATCGCTCACTCATGGTTTAACAGGAAGTTGGTGCCAGCAGTCCTTCCTCCTATCTTATCTCTGAATGGTGCTCCCATTGAGTTTATGGGAATCTTGGTCGATGCACATCTCTATTTTAAGCCTCGTGTTGAAAACTTGATAAAGACACTGAAATTAAAACTGGGTTTCTTTTTTCCGAAATAGATCTTGCTCAACTCTGAACACCAGGAAACACCTTGTAGCTTCCTACCAGCCATTGATCACAGTGACATTGTTTATATGAACATTCCTGCCAGCGTCTTACAGATGTTGGATGATGTCTACCACGGCACACTAAGGTTCATAACTGGCTGTAACTACCGTACCCATCACTGCACCCTTGGTTAACTGGTCACCATTAACTTCACGCAGGCTCTCACACTGCTATATTTTCATCTTTAAATCACTCCTTGGAAGGGCCTTCTCCTACTCCAATCATGCAACTGGGAACACCTTACAAAAAGAGCTTAAGCTCTCAACTTTGATCTCTTTTGATCTGTCCTCCCTGACTGAATTCATAGGAAATTAAAAACACAATGAGATTGTTATGGCAGGAGATTTCAACATTGATTGGAATAAGTCGACCCCCCTCTGTGATAAATTCAAGGAATGTTGCCTATCTCTCAATCTAACACAACTTATCGATTCTCCCACCAGACCAAACATAAAATGTCCCGAAAAATCTTCCACCTTAGATCTGTTTTTCACAAATGCACCTCACAAATTTCCTGGTATAGGTGTATTTGCTAACGTTTTGAGTGATCATTCCGTAATAGCAGCTCTTAGATCTACTAAACTTCCACCTGCTAAGCCCAGAATAATTCAAAAAAGGGATTTGAAACGTTTCAGTGAACAGTCATTCCTTTGGGATCTATCCCACTTTGATTGGCAACGTATCCTACAAATCAATGACGTGAACACCGCTTGGAACTATTTTCATGATAGTTTCATTTACTTTGTAAACAAACACGCTCCTTTCCGGCAGTTCAGGATAAAGGGCCGTGACAGCCCCTGGTTTACTCCTGAACTAGCTGATCTCCTGCACTGGAGAGATCATCTTTGGGCCGCAGCAAGAAAATCACACTCAGACACTGATTGGTTGAAATTTCGGCAGCTAAGGAATAAATGCACAACTGCCATCAAAGCCGCAAAACGTAACTACTTCTTATCTCAGACCTCCAAAAATCTAAACGATCCTAAAAAATTCTGGAAAACCATTAAATCTCTCTCAGGCACCCCCCAATCATCTGACCTCCCATCACAATTTCTTGTTGACTCTGTTCCTGTGTCAAATAAGCACGAGATCCTGAACTGTTTCAATAAACATTTTGTTGCTTCTAGTTCATTATTTGACACAGTTACAAACGGAAAATCAGCCACTTTATCTAATAATCAAACTTCTACAAATCAAATCCCTCCTACAAGTCAACCATCTGTTAATCACACCTTCTCTTTTTCTCCGTTCTCAGTCAGTGAGGTAAATAAACTGTTAAATGATCTTGATCCTAAAAAATCTGCAGGTCCAGATGAACTTCCACCTTATTTCTTAAGGCTGGCTGCTCATATCATCACAGTCCCTGTGACCCACATCTTTAATCTGTCCATAAGCCAAAACACCATTCCGGATGCTTGGAAAACAGCCTTTGTTCTTCCTTTGCTGAAGGGAGGTGACCCCACCTCACTGAACAATTATCGACCGATCTCTAAACTCTGCATCTTAGCCAAGGTTCTAGAAAAACTGATAAACTCTCAGATCAAAAATTATCTGGACTCATTTAACATCTTACCTCTTCATCAATCTGGTTTCAGGAAAAAACACAGCACAACAACTGCTTCTCTGAAGGTTCTGAATGATGTTGTTGAAGCATTGGATGCTAAGGACTATTGTGCTGCACTTTTCTTAGACCTGTCTAAAGCTTTTGACACTGTGGATCATAACATCCTGTGTCATAAGCTCTCAGAAATCGGTTTCTCTGATCACACCATCGGTTGGTTTTCTAACTATCTTTCCAATCGGAGGCAATGTGTTCAACATAACGGTACTTTTTCCAGCTATTTAACAGTTAAAAATGGTGTACCACAAGGCTCAGTTTTAGGACCCACTCTCTTTACAATCTACATAGCTAATGTAGGTCACTGCATCCCTGATGCATCCTTACATTTCTATGCTGATGATACAGTTGTTTACTGCCGAGCTAAAACAGTAGCTAAGGCTTTCCAGTTACTGCAATCCGCTTTTGACATCATCCAGTCAGATTTGTTCCGTCTCAAACTTGTCCTAAATGCTGATAAAACAAAAGGGATGTTTTTTTCAAATAGGAAGGCGGTTCCAGCAGATCCTCCTCTGATTTTATCCTCAAATGGTGTCCCTATTGAGTTTGTTGATTCCTATAAATATCTGGGTATACTGGTCGATTCACATCTCTCTTTTAAACTCCACGTGGAAAACCTAGTGAAGAAATTGAAAGTTAAACTGGGTTTCTTTTTCAGAAACAGATCATGTCTATCACTGAATGTTAGGAAACGCCTTGTATCTGTGACTTTCCTTCCCTCCATTGATTACGGTGACATTCTCTACATGAATGCTCCTACAAGCACCCTGCGGATGTTGGATGTTGTCTATCATGGTGCACTAAGATTCATAACTGGTTGTGATTATCGTACCCACCACTGCACCCTGTATTCACTGGTTAACTGGACATCATTAACCTCACGCAGACTCTTCCACTGGTACATTTTCATCTTTAAATCACTTCTTGGTCTGCTGCCCTCATACATCTCCTCCTACATGTCTTTGCGTGAGTGCAGCTACAGTGTGCGCTCTCAGGACATGATTACCTGCAGTGTTCCGTCAGTGAGGACTGAACTTGGAAAAAGGGCCTTCTCCTACTCCGCTCCTGCTTCATGGAATATCTTACAAAAAGATCTGAAGCTCTCGACCTTGACTTCTCTAAATGGTTTTCAGAATCTGTTGGAATCCTGGCAAAAACCAATGCAGATTTGTTCCTGTCTTTGATTTTATACATCTACCTTATAATGTTTTGCTAGTTTTTTGATACTTTGTTAAAAAAAAAAATGTATTTCTCTCTTTTGTTTTTTTCTCTTTTGTTTTTCTATTGTTTATTGTTTAAGGAAATTCTACCATTGCTGTTCATCGTTCTTTAGTTTTAGCAGGTTGCTTTCGTAAATGAGCCCATGAGGCTCAATAAGATTTACCTAACTAAATAAAGGTTGAATGAATGAATGAATTTATAAGAGATTTTAAACACGATTGAAATAGCAAACATTTTATGCTGGTGAAGATTCTCAGTCGTCCAGGACATGATAAAATCAAAAAGGCATTCTATACAAGATCAACTGGACTTTATTTGTTGAACAAGACGTTTCGCTTCTCATCCGAGGAGCTTTATCAATTCAATGCAAACATTTTAGTTGTTAGTATTTTACCTTGTTTTATTTGACTGTTTTTATAACACCACTTTTATTTTATTTGAGTTGCTTTGTAATTGCTCCTCACCTCCTTCTACAGGTGTGCAGTGGAGAGCATCCTGTGCTCCAGCATCAACGTGTGGCATGGAGGCTGCACAGCTGCAGAAAGAAAAGCTCTTCAGAGAGTGGTGAAGGTTGCACAGAAGATGTTGGAGTCAGTCTCTGACATGTTTCTGTTGCTGATTCTGTTTCCCTGCACTTCTGTTTTCCATGTCATCATCCACAGCTGATCCTTCTTCTAATCACCCCCAGAAGCTTCTCACTGTCTCATTAGTGTCAGTATTTAGACTGTGTGTTTTCACTCCTTTGTAATTCGGGCTTTATCGTTCCACGACGTTATGGTCTGTATCTGCTCCACCTGTCGTATCATCTTTAAAGTAAATTTTGCTGCCCCGTCAGCATTTTGTTTTGTTCAATAAATTATTATTTATTTTCACTATCGAGTCCGCCTGTTTTCCTGCGCGTGGGTTCGAACCTTAAGCTGCAGATCATGACAGCCTCCCCACCATCACAGACATTTACACCTCCAGATGCAGGAAGAGGGCCACCTGCATCATGAAGGACCCCACTCACCCAGCACACTCACTCTTTGAATCAATGTAACGTCACTTTAATTGGTAACATGTCTCTTTATCTGTGCTGCTGATTTCTTACCCATCTGCTCACAACAAACTCATGTTCAGGCTGTTGTTGAAGACACCGTATTATAATATTATAGTTTAGCGTGTATCTTAGATCTTTGTGTAAGTGGGACCTTGAGTACACATTTTCATTCCACCTCATGTATCACATGTGATGTGAATGACAATAACAAACCTTGAACCTTTTTGTTTTAAAACTTTTGTCTGTATTTGTGGTTTGACTAAAACAGGTCTCTCTTGTAAATGAGTCCTTGCGACTCAATAAGACTAGCCTGAAGATTTTTCTTATTTCAGCTGCTCCCTGCGTCAAGTGGTCGCCACAGTGAACTAAGTCGCAACCACAGACCACTGAGCTACCACAGCTCTCTGTGTGGCGCAGAGAGCTGCTATTTAGGACACACGGAGGAGCAGATGGTGGGGGTTAAGGCCTTGCTCAAGGGCCCAGAGTGGGGAGAATGAGGGTGGGGCAGGTGTGGGACTAAAGGCTCCGGCAGAGCTCTGCGTACGACCTGTACGCCGCTCTACGCGTGTATTCTTTGCGCACGCGTTCACAGGCACAGCTCTGCTTTCGTTCTCGCGTTAAATGCTCGCGTTTTCGCTCCAAATTCTTGTTGTAATTTGAGCAGCTGCGTGCAGAGCGTCTACCTACGGGACAAACTGAGGTCGCTGATTGGTCATTTGCTGACACGCCTACTCAATTGATTGACAGGTCGAGTGGGAGACAAAAAAAAATGCATGAGCTGGCTGGCTGCAGCCGCTGCGGTGTTTCTAAACTTTATATGTTAATAAAAAGTTCTAAAAAATAAAAACAGGGAGCCTTGGTCCTGCAGCCCACAGCCCACCAGGAAATATTTAGAACGTCGCGCAGCCAGGTAGGACATGAGTTATTATTCGCTCGTGACAAATTCATTCATTTCAGTCATGGAGTTAGCGGAGGAGGAAGCGATTACTTGACTTTTGGCAAAAAAAAACAAAAGAAAAGTCCAGATCAGCGATGAAGAAGGGGAATTTAATTCATTTGTGTAACATACAAAACAGTCCGGCGGCCGGGCAGTTTATGGTGAGACAACGCGCATCGCGTACGCGGTCGTAAAATTTGAGCTTTGCGCGTTCGTGCCCTGCGGGACTACGCTTGTGCCTCGGCGTACGTACGGCGTGCGGCGTACTGCTTACGCTGAGCTCCGCCGGGGCCTTAACCTGTACAAATAAAGGTTGAATTAACGAGTGGAATGGTGTGGCTGGTAAACCCTCCAGCTGCCCGTGGGTCAAAATGACTCCTGAGGCCTTAATTGTAAGTCTCAGACCAGCAGGAGGGTGATGGTCTTGTAGCCAATACATGTATATATATTAAAAACATTTTTTATAGAATCTGTGATGTGGAAAAAAAAAACATTTTCTCTATGAAGAGACTGAAAAACTTAAAACGTCTGTAAAATCAAAGCTGGTCAACAAAACATAAAACAAATCTACTAACTAAGTTTCTTGATTATTCACACCACTTTTATTCCAAACGATTTTCTTCATCTTAAAATTAAATAAATGCTTGAGTTTCTTTCGGCTGCTCCATTCTTCAGGGGTCACCTCAGCGAGCACACAATGATTAATTAATTAATTAATTAATTAATTAATTAATTAAAACTTTAGAGCTAATTTCAACTGCAGTTTTCCACTGAACCGGAGTATAATCAATGACAAGTAGACCTGTTGAAAACCCCCAGGATTTGTTTCTGCAGAACTTTGTAATAAAAACTCTAAGAATGTAAATAAAACTCGTAAACCAGAGCTCTTCTAAAGAAACGCTTGTCCCTCGGTGTAAAAAGACAAACTTCACAAAGAAACAAGTTGAAAAAGTCTGAACTCGTCCTGCATCTGGAGCATCTGGACTTCAGCTTTGGATAAAATGTGTGTTTTGCATCTTTTTGATATTTGTTGAATTATTTTTTTATTTTATGGTTTTGTTACAATAATGTCAACAAGCCATTGTAATATTAAATTATATTTTTCCATTCTCTTAAGGAGTAAATTAGTCTTTTCATGCACAGATCTGATGTCAGTTTGCTAAAAACCCTGTTTGTTTGTTTGTTTGTTTCTTTTTAAAGTGGATTTTTATTCAATTCTGTAACACAACAATAATTTTTATACCTTTTTTTGTGCATTTGTGGAAAGTTTGTTGTTTTTAAATGTCAAATGGAAACAGTTTTTTTTTCCCGCTGTGCATTTGTATATAAAATGTAAAAGGTCACAATATTTAGTATGTATTTAATGAAACACCAGAGATAATCAGCATTTAATGCTTTTGATGCTTGATAAAAATGGATGAAGAGAAACATAAAGACAGTAACTCAACCACACCTTTGACTATTTCTATTTTATCTTCAAATAAAGTGAATAAAGACTGATACGGGCTGGATGTTTCATGTTTCCTGAGCATGCATGCGACGAAGAAGCAAGTGTAATATCACGGCTTCCTGCCGAGATGGAAGATCTGGTTTCAGTAAATGCGACCAAAGAAGTTTGTGGCTTCGTTTCTGCTCAGCGAGATGGTGGTTGAGTCACTTCAACATCAGCGCTGATCACCTTGATTACATGAAGCCTGAGGTCAACTGCTGGAACCAGAGGCTGCTGTAAGATTTCAGCATCAACCGACAGAAAATTAACACGTTTCAAACCCACTGCAGGTCTTTTTTACATGGAGGATGGGGGGGGGGGGTAGATTGTTCATTAGATTACCATACCATATCAGCTTTATTTATAGACTACTCTAAACACTATAGAGCCAGTAAGGAACAGCATGAAGAGGAGGGGGGCCTAAAACTGAGCCCTGCAGAACCCCACAAAAAAGAGGAGCAGAGGAGGACATGTGGTCACCAAAGCATACACACACAAAAATCCCATACGTTAACATAGATCGCACTGAACTGAAATACATTTTTCACATAAAATGTTTATATTTTAAATAAGACATATCTCGTGTTGATTCTACAGCTTGAAAACTTGAAGCTTTGAGACGAAATTAAAGAATGGTAAATGGTAAATGGAGCTTATTTATATAGCGCTTTCCAGCCCCCTGTGAGGAGCCCCAAAGCGCTTTACAATACCAGCCATCCACCCATTCATTCACACATTCATACACCGGTAGTGGTAGCCTGCCTTGCAAGGCGCCATCCAGACCTACCGGGAGCAACTCGGGGTTAAGTGTCTTGCCCAGGGACACAACAACACATGGTGGGCGGACGCGGGATTTGAACCTCCAACCTTCCGATCGGGGGTCGACTGCCATTACCACTGTGCCACGGTCGCCCCAAAGAAGAAGCAAAGATTATATAGAAACGGCTGCAGAATGTCTGTGATATTTAAAAATGTTTAAAAAAAGAACTGGAAGTAAATATGGAATAAAACCATGAAAATAAGCACTAGAAAGAAAATGATTTTTAAAAGTTGTTTGATAAAAATTAAAAAAATTAAATTGGTTTTTGGTATTGTTTTGATTTATTTTAAATTTGTTGAATCAAAATCCCATATTTGATCTGTTATTTAAGATTTAAACTAATAATTGATAGAAAACTCAAAAATATATTAAATAAGCTGCTGAGATGGGATTCAAAAAGTAAAATTTTTGTTTGATAAAAGATTTAAAAAATAAAATGAAACAAAAATTTTAGGAAACAATTAAATTAAAAAAAAGGTTCTTGTTTATTTATATGTTTGTTAATGTATGTTTCTTTTTTACTTGGACTAACTGAAAACATATACACAAATTTAATTACATGAAGCTTTCATGTTTTTTTGTAAAGTTATTATTTATTTTCATCACTTTAACTCCTAAATATGCTTCATGGTTTGCAATTTGACATCAAATTTGTGAAATTTATTTTAAAATTTCCTAACTTGCTGTTGTGCAGACACCTGTAAAGCTTTTTAATTAAAAAATATTTATTTCTCATTAAACACATTTCCAAGACATTATTTTATAAATTATGGCAAATGCTGATGAGAAAACATACGTTTATTGATATTTTTCACTGTGTAAAATAACTATAATTTATAGAAACTGATGTGGTAATAAATAACATGGATGAAAGAGTTCATATATTCAATCATTCTTTTAACTGTTTAACCAAATGATGAAGAAACACAAGAAGCAGCAACACTGAAAGAAATGTATCATATTTATGAAATCTGATTATATGTTAATAACTGTGAAAACCCTAAACATCAGAAGCAGCAACACTGAAAGAAATGTATCATATTTATGAAATCTGATTATATGTTAATAACTGTGAAAACCCTAAACATCCAGAAAAAATAAAATAAATATATATATATATGTGTGTGTGTGTGTGTGTGTGTGTGCGTGCGTGCGTGTGTGTGTGTGTGTGTGTGAAAATAGTAAAGATGGAAACAGAAGCTGTAACTCCCATCTAGAACTTATTGTTAAACTGGTCAACGTGTCCGTCAAACATTGATCGGATAAAAAATAATAATAATTAAACCACAACTTTTAACACAAAACAGAGAAGAAGGGAATTAACACCAAACTGGAGAATGAATATAGTATAATGTGATTGTATATTAATTTGGTTTAATTTGGAATGGGTAATTTTTTTTCTTCATATGTAGTGCAGTGGTAATTATACCCGATACATAATGTATTTTCTTTTTTAAAGACTAATAATTAAAAAAAAAAAAGATGTATATTTATTTTGTCTGTAAGTACACAGGTGTGTGGCAACATTTTTAATAATAATAATAATAATAATAATAATAATAATGTTGTAAACAATTACTGAAAACGTACTCAAATTCAGACCAAGGCTGAGAAGGATCACAAACACAGCTAATCAGTTAAGTGAGTTTATTTACAGTGCTGGGGTAAAGGAAGTCAGGGTTCCTGGAAGGAAAGGGGGAAAAAGATTAATGATGATGTTTGGGGAATATTGCAGTTTTAGTGTTTAATTAAGTCTCTCTCTTACAGAAGGAACTTGGAGGAGGCAGACCAGAGGGAGGAGGTGAGTGTCCATCAGGTGAGTAATTCCTTGTATTTATCCAAGAGTCCCAAGTAGTGTCTTGCAGGTGGCAGCTGGTGGAGGAGTGTCAGGCTGGAGGACAGAGTTTTCTCAAAGAAGGAGTCCAGTTTGGAGGCAGCTTGTCCAGTTTGGGTTCCAGAGGTGAGTCACAGATTTGTCTTGAAAACACAGGGAGACATAAGCTGGTTAAACATAAGTTCACAAAGGAGAACATTAAAATGGCTGTCTCACAGTACCCAAGGTGACTGAATGATTCAGCAAAGACTGGAACCTCCTCCAAGGCTTAAATAGCAGCTGGACTCGTTAACCGGATTGGCAACAGCTGGTTACCCAGGAACTCCCATCTCCAACACTCAGCAACTGCAAGGTGAGTTCTCACATACACACAAACACAAACCCAACAGTACCCCCCCTCAAACATCGCCTCCAGGCGATCAAAGGCGCTTGTCAGGATGTCTCACAAAAAAGTCAGTGATGAGACCAGGATCCAAGATGAAGGACCTGGGAATCCAAGATCTCTCCTCGGGGCCGTAACCCTCCCAATCAACCAAAAACTGATGTCCACGACCCCGTCTCCGAACATCCAGGAGTCGACGAACGGTGAACACAGTCTGATCATCAACCACACGAGGGGGTGGACGATCGAGGTCGGAAGGATTCAAAGGATCCTCCACATAGGGCTTGAGTTGGGACACGTGGAAGGTGGGATGAACACGCATAGAGCGAGGGAGCCGAAGTTTAACAGCAGAGGGGTTAACAATTTTGACAACAGGAAAAGGTCCAATAAACCGAGGTCCCAGTTTTCTGGAGGTGTCCTTGAGGGAGATGTTCTGAGTGGAGAGCCATACCTTCTGTCCCACAGCGTACAGAGGAGCCGGAATACGGCGACGATCAGCCCACCTCCTGGTTTGTTCACGGGACCGAAGAAGAGCCTCCTTGGTCTGCCTCCAGATGCGTCTGCAACGTCGTAGGTGGTACTGGACAGAGGGGACAGACACGTCAACCTCCTGGTGGGGAAACAGTGGAGGCAGGTAACCCAGAGATGCTTCAAAAGGAGAGAGGCCCGTAGCCGAGGACGTGTGAGTATTATGGGCATACTCAACCCAGGGGAGAAGAGAGGACCAATCAGCAGGGTTATTGTCAATGACACAGCGAATAGAGGACTCAAGTTCTTGGTTGCATCTTTCAGACTGACCGTTGGTTTGGGGATGATAACCAGAAGACAAGCTCACCGAGGCACCAAGGGCTTGACAGAAAGCCTTCCAAACTTGAGACACAAATTGGGGACCACGATCCGAGACGATGTCACAAGGAATGCCGTGAAGTCGAAAGACATGCTGGACCATGAGGTGAGCGGTCTCCAGAGCAGAGGGGAGTTTAGTTAATGGAACAAAATGTGCAGCTTTAGAGAATCTGTCAACAATGGTAAGGATGACGGTGTTACCTTCAGAAGGGGGTAAACCCGTCACGAAGTCCAGAGCAATGTGGGACCAAGGACGACCAGGAACAGCAAGGGGCCTGAGGAAACCCGCAGGAGGTTGATGGGTGCTTTTATTTCGAGCACAAACAGCACATGCAGCGACAAAACGCTTGACATCACGGGGAAGGGTAGGCCACCAGAAGTGCCGCTTGGTGAAGGAAGTCATGCGATTGACACCAGGATGGCAGGAGAACTTCGAACAGTGAACCCATTGCAGGACCTGGCTGACCACAGACACGGGAACAAACAAACGATTAGGTGGACCAGTACCAGGATCAGGTTCAGTCTGTTGAGCTTGAATGATGTCCCTCTCGATCCCCCAGGAGGTGGCACCAACAACACAGGTGCGAGGGAGAATGGCCTCAGTGGTCTCGGCGGAATCTGTAGACGAGAATTGTCTGGACAGGGCATCAGGCTTAACATTCTTGGACCCAGGGCGATAAGTGATAGAAAAATTGAACCTGGTGAAAAACAGGGACCACCTGGCCTGTCTCGGGTTCAGTCGTTTGGCACTCCGTAGATAAGAAAGGTTCTTATGGTCGGTGAGAACAATAAAAGGCAGGTTGGACCCCTCTAACCAATGCCTCCATTCCTCGAGAGCCAATTTGATGGCCAACAATTCCCGATTTCCCACGTCGTAGTTGGCCTCAGAAGGAGAAAGGCGGCGAGAAAAAAATGCACAAGGGTGGACCTTGCCATCAACAGGGGACCTCTGCGAGAGAACAGCACCCACGCCGGTGTCCGAGGCGTCAACCTCAACAATGAACTGCAAACTGGTGTCAGGATGGGTTAGAACAGGGGCAGAGGAAAAAAGTCCCTTGAGTTTGATGAAGGCCTCTTCAGCCTCCCTGTTCCAAGAGAAAATACGGAGAGAAGAGGTGAGTTTGGTTAATGGACACACAACTTGACTGAAGTTCCTGATGAAACGGCGATAAAAGTTGGCGAAGCCCAGGAAGCGTTGGAGTTGTTTGCGGTTCAGAGGAGTGGGCCAGTCCATCACAGCCTTGACCTTCTCCGAGTCCGTCCAGACCTGTCCACTCTTAAACACAAATCCCAAAAAGGCAACAGAGGGCACACTGAACTCACACTTCTCAGCTTTGACGAAGAGTTGGTTCTCAAGCAGCCGCTGGAGAACAGCCCGAACATGTTGTGTGTGTTGTTGAGGGTCCTTGGAGAAGATCAGGATGTCGTCCAGGTAAACGAAGACAAACTGAGACAAAAAATCCCTCAGTACATCGTTGACCAAGGCCTGAAACACAGCAGGAGCATTTGACAACCCAAAAGGCATCACTAGATATTCAAAATGTCCAAAAGGGGTTCTGAAGGCAGTCTTCCATTCGTCCCCTTCTTTCATACGAACCAGGTGATAAGCGTTCCGGAGGTCAAGCTTAGTGAAAATAGAAGCCTCCCTGAGTTGCTCGTAAATGGACTCGATAAGAGGTAGAGGATATTTATTCTTAATGGTGATCTGGTTCAGTTCTCTGTAATCTATACAAGGCCGTAACGTTTTATCCTTCTTGGCGACGAAGAAAAACCCAGCTCCAACTGGGGACGTCGAAGGACGAATAATGCCTGAGGATAAAGATGCGTCAATATATTCCCTCATAGTTTGCTTCTCAGGACCAGACAGATTATACAGACGGCAGGAAGGTAAGGGAGCACCAGGTAGTAAATCTATGGAACAGTCATATGGCCTGTGGGGAGGTAATGAGAGAGCTCGGGATTTGCTGAACACCGGGGCCAGGTCATGGTAACTGGTTGGAATAGATGACAAATCCACCACCTCATCTTCATAACAAGGCGGAGGAGAGGAGGAGATTGCAGATTTAAGGCAGTTGGAGGAACAATAATGACTCCATGAAACTATCTGGTTATGAGACCAGTCAATTTGAGGGTTATGTTTTCTGAGCCAGGGAAATCCTAATATAACTTGAGGGGTCTCTGAATGAAAAACAAAAAATTCACTCTGTTCATGATGGTTGCCAGATACAATGATTTTTAAAGAGGTGATCTTATGGGAAATAGTGGAAATGGACTGACCGGTGAGCGCTGTCATAGAGAGGGGTTGATGTAAACTGTCCAGAGGGATAGAAAGTTGTTCCACCACACAGTCACTGACTAGATTCTGTTCAGCTCCAGAATCAATTAAAGCCTGCACGGGGAGATTAATGTTATTGTAACAAACTGCAGATTGAAGAGTCAGACGGTTCTCAGGAGAAATGTTTGAAGCGCCCACCAGTATCTCCTGTTTTACTGGTGAGAATGGCCTTTTAAACGAAGAGAACATGTAGCAATGAAGTGCCCCTTCTTCCCACAATATAAGCATTCTTTAGCTGAAAGACGCTTCTGTCTCTCCTCAGGGGTGAGGCGGGTACGTCCAATTAACATAGGCTCTGATGAATCAGGTTCATTCACAGGATTACATATTGGACTGCGGCTTACCGGATCCGGAAGTGGAGTCACGGAAGTGGAAGGACCCTGGGATTTGTAGTCCAACAATCCCCGATATTCTCTGTGGCGATCGTCAATGCGGATGGATAAATCAATTAGATCGTTTAAGTTGTCAGGTTCATTCACAAGGGCCAACTGATTCTTAATGTGATCATTGAGGGCATTGACGAATACTCCCCGTAGAGCGAGGTCCTCCCATCCGGCCTGTCTGGCCACAATCCGGAAGTGGAGAGCGAAGTCCGCCGCAGATTGGTTCCCCTGGCGTAGCGCCATTAGCCTCTTGGAAGCTGTCTCCTGGTGCAGCGGTCGCTCGAAAACTCTCTGAAAGTCGTTGTAAAAAGTGGAAAAGGTACAGTCACTTACAGAAATGGAACCAAAGTAAGCATCAGCCCACCTTAAGGCCTCTCCTTGTAGGGCGGAAACTATGTAGGATATGCGGGACGAGTCGGAGGAATAGGTTCGTGGAGCTCTGCTAAAGGCTAGATTACATTGTAGCATAAACCCACCAAAATGTTCAGTTTTACCAGAAAATAGTTGACTGGGTTTCATCTCGGGCTCACGCACAGAGTATTGGGTTGGTGGCTCTGGGGATTGTGCAGCAGAGGCAGTGTTGGTAATTCCGGTGTGGGAAGGAGGAGATCTCTGCTCTCCCAGCTTGTGGACCATTCCACCCAGTTTAGTCAAGTTCTCTGAGATAGTTTGTTGTTGGCTCTGAATCTGTTGAAACATGTTTTGGGTTGCAGTTAGTCGTTGTTCTTGGGAAAGAATAGCTTCTCTTAATTGATCCATCTCAGTCTGGTCGTGAGTACTCATGTTATGGCTGAATCATTCTGTTGTAAACAATTACTGAAAACGTACTCAAATTCAGACCAAGGCTGAGAAGGATCACAGACACAGGTAATCAGTTAAGTGAGTTTATTTACAGTGCTGGGGTAAAGGAAGTCAGGGTTCCTGGAAGGAAAGGGGGAAAAAGATTAATGATGATGTTTGGGGAATATTGCAGTTTTAGTGTTTAATTAAGTCTCTCTCTTACAGAAGGAACTTGGAGGAGGCAGACCAGAGGGAGGAGGTGAGTGTCCATCAGGTGAGTAATTCCTTGTATTTATCCAAGAGTCCCAAGTAGTGTCTTGCAGGTGGCAGCTGGTGGAGGAGTGTCAGGCTGGAGGACAGAGTTTTCTCAAAGAAGGAGTCCAGTTTGGAGGCAGCTTGTCCAGTTTGGGTTCCAGAGGTGAGTCACAGATTTGTCTTGAAAACACAGGGAGACATAAGCTGGTTAAACATAAGTTCACAAAGGAGAACATTAAAATGGCTGTCTCACAGTACCCAAGGTGACTGAATGATTCAGCAAAGACTGGAACCTCCTCCAAGGCTTAAATAGCAGCTGGACTCGTTAACCGGATTGGCAACAGCTGGTTACCCAGGAACTCCCATCTCCAACACTCAGCAACTGCAAGGTGAGTTCTCACATACACACAAACACAAACCCAACAAATAATAGTAATATTTTTTTCTAAAGCACTTTCCAACAATGCCTTGCATTGACCAGGTGCTATTGAAGATAAAACAAATAAAAAACAGGGCACAATAAATCAGTGCAAATTAAAAACAGCCAGACTAAATCAAGGTAAAAGAGCTTAAAAAATGCTAAATACTAAAATACTACAAGTTCAACATTAAAAGCCATTTTAAAATCAACAGGTTTTCAGTTTGGCTTTGAACAGAACCAGATCAGAAACGGCACGCAGCTCATGAGGAAGCGTATTCCAAGCTGATGGACCTGAAACAGAAAAAGACCCCCCGCCACATTGTTTGCACTTTGAGCGAGGCACCTCCAGCAGATATTAACCAGCGGACAATAAAACTCTGCTGGTCTGGCTGGTGGATTTTCAAAAGTTATGAAATATAAGGAGGTGCAAGGCCATTTAAAGCTTTAAAAACAAACAGCAGCAGCTTGAAGTGTATCCTAAACTGAACCGGGAGCCAGTGCAAAGAAGAAAGTACGGGAGTGATATGTTCATATTTACATGTGTCAGTCAACAAGCGAGCAGCAGAGTTTTGTACAAGCTGTAAACGGGAGATAGAAGACTGATTAATAACCACATATGAGGCATTACAGTAACTAAGCCTAGAACTCACAAAGGCATGGATGGCCTTCTCCAGATCGCTACAGCTAAGGACTCGACTGACTTTACTTTAGAAAGCAGACAAAGCTGAAAGAAGCTGGTTTTCACAACAGAACTGATCTGTTTATCTAACCCTAACCCTAACCCTAACCCAGAGGACCAACCCTAAACTTAACCCCCTTACCCTTGTGCCTAAACCTAACCAAGACCCTAAACCTAACGCCAGACCCTTTACTCTAAACCTAACCACTGAAGCTATTATGAGCGCTAACAAAGCTAAAAACAGAGCCTAGCCTATTATTATCGCTACCAACGCTAAAAACGTACCTTTAAACCTACTAGGAGTTACAGGAGGGGCAGTCTGACCTTTACATATGGGGATGATAATAACTAATAACGGCCATTTAATGGTTGATAACGTTCGAAGCGGGTGAATGATGATGGCGTGCAATGATGGGTTGTAACGGCAGCATGTGAAGTGAGAAGAGAACAGGCCCCAGAATACATCCCTGCGGTACGCCAGAGAGATTGAAGAACAGATTACCTATCAAAACAGGGAAAGTTCTGTGTTAAATAGGACTTAAACCACTTGAGCACAACTCCCTGAAGGCCAACCTGCTGAGCCAAACGAGTGACGTAAGATGTAAGTATCAAATCAAATCTACATTTATTTGTGTATATAGTATTGTGAATACATTGTTTGTTGTATGTAATTTGATGTATGTATTTCTTGTATAGAACAAAAAAGAATATATGAACTATAGATAAGGGGCGTCACTAAATAAGATTTTACTTCTTGCTACTACTTTTTGAGCAGACAACACATTAGCAAGTCCTTTTTTTATTTTTGTTAATTTTTTAATAGTCTTTTGTGTAAATTTAGTTTTGTTTGGATCTATTTCTGCATTAATCTGTTCAAAATAAAATATTCGACACACAAACAACAAAAAAACTATAATTTAACTTTAAAACAGTCTGTTTCAGATTCAAACAGTAGAAATGTACCACTGGTATAAACAAAACAATATTCCCACTTATAATCTGTGAGTTTGAGGAAAAAAGTTCTGCTGAAACTTTCAACATTTACCAAAAAGGCTCGTCGGGTTCATTTGGTTCGCTTAGTGTTTCTTCTAGTGACATGTGGTTACCGGTAGTGTTAGAGTGCAGGTTTACTGGTGGGAAACCACAAACCCACAGGCTGCTTGGTCCCAGTTTTCAGTTGACCCCTGTTACCACAGTCCATCATGTGACATTGTACACATTTTAGATTTACTTGCATGATAGAGCTTTAACAAGGTCTTGTGGACGGCACAGTGAACTGAGTTTAGACATTACAGTACTTTGTGTAAAAGCTCCTGAGCAGTGATATCCAAAACAGAATCATTTCTGATTTTGGGCATGCTGTGGCTCAGTGGTTAGAGCGGTCGTCCTCCAATGAGAGTTGGGGTTCGATTCCACCAGCAGTCTCGTATTAAAGTGTCCCTGGGCAAGACACTGAACCCCTCATTGCCTGACGTGTGTCCCAGTGTATGAACGTGATAAAGCTCTGATTAATCTCTACAGATTATGTTTGACGGTGTAGTAGAGAGCTGTGAGAATGTGTGTTGGAGGTAAATGAGAGCACATATTGTGTTGTAAAGAGCTTTGAGCATCTTGGTCAGATAGAAAGGTGCTATTAAAGTACAGTCCATTTACCATTTTAACGCAGTGGTCCTTGAGGGCCCAGAGCTCATTCAATATTGACTTTTGTCTGGTACTTTGGGCTCAGAGAGTTCTGCAGAGTCGAAATCTTTCCACAACATCATGAACTGCAGATGATGTGATGGTCTAAGTCAGGGGTCTGCAACCTGCGGCTCTGGAGCCACATGCGGCTTTTTCAAGCTTTGACCCAAACTCACATAAAACTGAAATTTATTGGTTAGAATATAGAATAGAATATATTGACATTGTCATTGCACCGGGGCACAAAACAACGTAATTGATTACGCACATCCGTCTTAAGATGGGGCGAGTGCACGAAGCCGCAGCAGTATGAAACCGTGCCGCAACAATCAGATATGGAAAAAGGAATAGACACAAACGGGTAAGAACGTGGTATTCAAAAAAAAAGAATCTATCACAATTTGTCAGGAGACACTCCATGATAAAGTCCAAAAAAACTCTACCAGCTTTTAGCACATATTAGACAGGACAAGATGCATTATGACGGCAGGCGGGAGGTAAAGTCTGTGAGTAATCAGTTCCAGATAAGCACAGTTCGCAGGTCTCAGCCCGGCTCCATCTGAGAACGCACACACAGAGACCTCTGGGGGGAGGGGTGGGGGAGGGCAGCGAGTTCCCTTCAGCTTCCCAGCTCCAGGAGAAGATTTGTAGACAGCCTTCAGTTCAAGGCTGCACAGAGACCAGATTAGATTAGTTGCTTTATTTTTTCAGTCAGGCCACAGTGTACTTTGACTGCAGTCTTAAGTCCAGGTGCTGTTTCTGGGTCCAAATCGCCGAATCGAGAGAGGTTCCGAGCTACAAGATCCTTCCGTATGTGCCCTGTTTGAATCCGGGCAGCTGTAAACGAGTTCCACACACCGCAGGTCCGCGGCAGCCACCGCTTCTCCCACCATGTGGTTCAGCCCGCACAACAGCTGGGAAGGTCATCATAGCCTGGATCAAAGCATTTTCGCTGAGCGGAAGTCTCGCCAGCACGCCGATCGCGGCGGTCCTCCTCAGCCTTCAGTGGCAGAAACAGCCACCAGTATCCCAATAATCCACAGAGATTCCACGTCCCCGACAGAAAGAGCGGTCAGTTACATTAGCCTGCTCCTCGAGTCCATAATGTAGCTCACCGCACGCGTGTCGATGGGGCTCCCCGGCTCTCCCTGGCCGGTGCGCTTCGCGGAATTTTTTTATCGATAGTATCGATAGAGGAAATAGCCCAGAAAACAGTCCACGCACATAAATCCATTCCAAATTGGTTCGAGCGAGCGCTGAAGAGTTACAGACGAGACAAATGCAGAAGCAGGGGGGGGGGGACCAGGGAGGTGTAGGAGCAAAAAGAGATGCGACCTGCTCTGCCGAGAAACTAAATGCTTGGTTGTTATAACAACAAAAGAAAGGGCCAGTTTTACCAGTTTTCCTGTAATTTATTTTGCAAATATAAATAAAGGTTGAATGAATGAATATGATAGAAGCATTACAAGGAGTACTCACTCTTCAAAGTAGGATACATACAAAGTAATTTTTCTACAATAAAAAAAAATCACATAGGCCTGCATAGTTTATTGTTTTAGTTTTTAGAAATTGGGGGAAAAACCTCCTTCTCTACATGAATCTCATCTTTCATTTTGTCTTAAAATGTAAAAATATCAAAAAATGTTAAAGGTTCAGTATGCAGTTTCTGTAGAACTGCAGCACTTAGAAATATTTTCAACAGGCAAAGCATTCTGATCCCTCCCCCTCAGAGCCATATGTGGCTCTGCCCCCTTGTGGTCTGTTGAATTTCAAATTCAAGCTCTGTTTTTATTGGCTGATTCAAATTCAAGCTCTGTTTTTATTGGCTGGTTACAAACTCTGTTTTTATTGGCTGGAAAATGGCGGGTCACCTTTTCTTTTTAGAAATGCTTATTTACCACCTGGAGAAGCAAGGGGACAATATTTTTTTTTTTTTTTTTCAGAGATTACCTGGCTAACATCAGTCTGTCAGGAGGTAGTGACAGAGTGAAGAAATATGTTCATAAAAAAAGCTACATACTGAAGCTTTAAAGATCATTAGACATTTTTACGGTAGTTGTATAATGTCAACTCAACCCGACAAGGCACAAAAGCACCTCCCAACATACTTAAAGTGGTTCGTGGACCACCAGTTGAGAATCAAAGTTGTAGTGGGGATTGTGGCTCCGGACACGTTTAATGTAATGAACAAAAGAAATGGCTCTTTTGAGCATAAAGGTTGCAGAGCCATGTCCAAGTCTACCACTTTGGTTGTTGAGAAACATTATTCTGAAATGGCGATATCATGTTCTGTGGTGCGGTTGGACCCTGGTGCAATCAGAACTCAGGAAGGTTGACGTACAGGTAAACAATTAATTTAAATAAACAAAAACAAACGCTGACGTGGCAGCTAAACTTATATGTTTTTAGCTCAGAAGACACGGAGGGAGACCAGAGCAAGGGACGATCCACGGACAGGGGAACAATAACGACACACAGAATATGTAGACACACTAACGAGGGGATGAACACAAACACCTGGGGCAGGACAACAGGTGGCAGAGGCAGGAGGTGATCAC
This sequence comes from Garcialebias charrua, assembly GCA_038048925.1. Lineage (NCBI taxonomy): Eukaryota > Metazoa > Chordata > Actinopteri > Cyprinodontiformes > Rivulidae > Garcialebias > Garcialebias charrua. Next base: position 12,801 of record JBBPBX010017828.1, on the reverse strand, counting down.
ATGAGGGACAAACGCTGAAGACAGATTTGATTTATGTGATTTATTTTTATTTTATTTATAAAATTTGTTAATAAAAAATACAATACAAAACAATCCCATAAACGATAACATACAAAATATAAAAAATGAAAGGTAGCAGGAAGAAGAAAAAATCTTATTATATCTGCCCCTTTTTTCAAACAATCAGTTCAAACAATAATAATCTTCCTGTAACAGTACAAAATGAATAACTCTTTCAATTTTTTTTAACACTAATACAATACAAATTAAGCTACTTCACATATATTTTTTAACAATTCAGTTTTGATC
>JBBPBX010017827.1:0-46354 GCA_038048925.1 Garcialebias charrua | reverse complement strand
AATGTGGGCCGAACCAGGAAATGTGGGCCGAGCCAGGAAATGTGGGCCGAGCCAGGAAATGTGGGCCGAGCCAGGAAATGTGGGCCGAGCCAGGAAATGTGGGCCGAGCCAGGAAATGTGGGCCGAGCCAGGAAATGTGGGCCGAGCCAGGAAATGTGGGCCGAACCAGGTAATGTGGGCCGAGCCAGGAAATGTGGGCCGAGCCAGGAAATGTGGGCCGAACCAGGAAATGTGGTGTTGTGCCAAAAATTTATTTTCTGCCAAATGGCGGACGCATGCATGGAAGAATTTTAACAAGAATTTAACAAGATTAACACTTAAAAACAATTATTTGTTTGCTCAAAATTATAGCAAAGGTGTATCTCAGTCTAACTTTTACTTAATAAATGCACTTCAATGGTGAAATCAGCTTTATTTCAAAAGTCGATACGCGGAAATAGGAGCGCGCAGAGGGATGATTCACTGTGCATTTCTTCGAAATTTAACAAGATGACCACCTAAAAACAATAATTTATTTGCTCAGAATTATAGTAAAGGTGTGTTTCAGTCTAACTTTTACTTAATAAATGCACTTCAATGGTCAACTTATTGTAGCTGCATTTTGCTGGGGCAGCACAGCGACATGAAGCTGATTTGACGGTTGCTCCAAGCGAGCTGGACGAAGGTGGCAGGCTATGGCAAGCTGATTGTATCATTAATAGCCACTTTTATCTATTACATGACACAACTGCATGCCATACTGCTCGTGTGCTATCTAGCAGCTGAAAAAGGTAGTGTTCAATATTGTCATCTTATCTCAGCCAAATGTTGATTTATGAATATGGGGGAAAAAATCCATCAACAAGTTGCTTTGGCGCATAAGTCACAGGACATGCGAATTGTGCAAAAAAACCACCAAAAAAAAACACGACTTATAGGCTGAAAAATACGGTAATTTGATGCATTGGTATGCTTTTCTTGTCATGCTTCTAAAACAAAACTGCTGCTTGTTGCCTGATATTTAGTCTAGCCGGTTGTCTAACTCAAAATTTATTTATTTTTTATCCATTTAGCAACAAATTCACTCTTATTTTTATCCCAAGCATCTTCTCTGAGATTCTTCGCGAGTCCGATTCCACCATATTTGTTTACGAACACAGACGGCGGCCAGCCTAATGCAGGTCAATCATGTAACTTAAGCTTCCACTTGGTTTCTGGTGGATTCTGTTGAGTGCTTCATTGTCATAGAAAGTGGAACCTGGAAAACAATATCTAGAAAACCCCTGGAGTCAACTCCTTCAAATGGCACAATCTGATGCGGTTCATGGTAACTTTGTCATGTTTCTCATTATTATACGTGGGGGAGCGGTGGCGCAGAGGTTAGAGACGGCAACCCTGTGGTTGGAAAGTCGCTGTGTGGATCTGTGTGTGTTGGTGTGATTCATGCGTCTCCTGTCCTGCTGTCCTCAGTGTTTCTCCCTCGTGTAATCAGCTCCTGCCTCCACCAACTGTTGTCCTTCCTCAGGTGTTTGTCTGTTCATTAGCATCTGCATCTCCACGTTCCCTGTATCCACGCATTGTCCTCTAGTTCCGTTTCTCTGCGTGTCGCCTCGTTCCTAGTTCCTGGTGAGTATTGCTGCCTCGTCAGCTCATTTATTTTTATGTTAATAAATATTATTTTTAAAGGAGACCAAATATTGGTTTTATAAATTTTTATGGTATGTCTGTGGGCTATCCAGACCATGTTCATTTAATTTAATGCACAAAATAATTCTTAGAAAATAAAATATCCCATTTCTAGTTGTGCCTTTTCTCACTTCCGATCTGAACAGGCTGTTTATGATAAGGCCACGCCCTTCAAAAATCTGTTGACATTAACTCCGCCCTCCAAAGGGGACCCTGAGTCAGACCCAGAGGCAGACGCCATTTTGGGCAGGGCAAATGAGGCGCTGACGCGTCGCGTAGGCCGCTGAGAAACATCCATAAGTTCACCCTCCATGTTAAAAACTCTTCGTCTGACTCTTCGAAAACAAGCAATAAGGCTGCAGAGTAACACACTGGCTGCTAACTGCTATACACGCTCTCTCTAGCGGGGACCGCTTTTTTCACGGACCACATCCGGCGCGGACCGGATATGGTCCGCGAGCAGTCGTCCGGTTGATTTAAGAGCCCGTAAATAAGTTTTTTCGTTGATAGATAATTAGTTATTAGCGGTACTGCATTTTAACAACAACGAAACATCGAACTCTAGGAGCCATTGTGCTGAGATGAACTCAGGAAAAACAACCGTGACGTCTTTTATACTGAAGTGGGTGGAGCATCACCAGGGGTTGCTAGGTGAGGGGCTGGACTCAGGTTGGGGTGGATTGTCCTACCGCTTGTGACATCACAAGCACCAGGATTTGAAAACGAGACATTTATATCACTGAAAAATAAATATACTTGAGTAAATATACCAATGGGTGCATTTTTTGGCCGTAGGACTGTTTTTTAAAGAAGTACATAACCAAAGTTGAGTAAAAAAAACATTAAAAAGTGAATTTTGGATCTGTGGTCCCCTTTACGCTATTTTGTGCCTGCCTGCACCTTGGATTCACACGCCGACAAAATCGTACGTAACGTAATAGTCACCGGTTCAACCGGCAACATCAAAGTGTGAGTGGGAAAGGTGAAGCATCCACACCTGCTTCCACCCTCGTTTGCCCACTCTGGGCTCTTTGCTCCACACAGAGGGCTCTGGTAGCTCAGTGGTTGTATCAGGAGGTGTATCCAGCGTAAAGGGAAGGGAGCAGCCAGAAAAAGAAGTTTGATATGCTTTACGATGATAATCACGCCTTACTGCATGGCCCTCTGTTTGTTTTTGCACATACAGCAGCTCCCAAACCAGAGCCTTGCCTTCTACTTCTTGCTCATCCGTCATCTCTCTTCCCATCATGTTTCCTATCATGGAAGCAGCGACTGATTCTTCCATTTTTTCGACTTCTTTTCCGCAGCCCTGCAGCCGCTCATTCAGTGATCATGACAAATGTGACAGCCATGATTTGACTGTGAGGACGTTGTCCTCAGGGTGTCGAGAAAAGCCAACTTTTTTCCTCTTGGTTCTCAGGAACAGGAGTCGTGTTATGTAATTTATACTCTATAGGCTGCAGGCCATTCAACAAGACCTGTTTACCTTTATTCATTCCAGGAAGAGTCAGGCACCAGCTGCACATGACTGCTCCAAACCTTTTTCCTTTCAGGAGTGCATTAGTTCAGTCAAATTCCAAACATTTCTCAGTGTGCCATCAGTCATGCATGCTCATGTCAGCAGAGGTTTAGACAGGAGTCCTGTGCAGGCAGGTGGGGACAGTTGATTTGAACTGTATGCAAATGATCCTCTCTGTTTGATCTGCTCTCATAATTTCAGGCAGCAGAGCTGATGTCTAACTATGTAACATCAATCAGGCCAAGCAGAGAATATCTTTGTGACAGCTTTTGCCTCAATACAGATCCCACAAATAGTTCCTGCAACACCAAAAACTACCGTATTTTCCGACGTATATGTTGCATCAGTCAAAAAAAGCATCATGAAGACGAAAGAAACATACAGCAAACCCTCGAGTTACGTCAGGGATTGGGACCTACGGGTGTGACTTAGGTCGATGTTGTCGTACCTCGCGGACCAAAAACACGTGCCTGTCGTAGGTCCGCGTTTCTGACATAGGTCGCGGCTATACCGCTAACGGAGCGCCGCACACATATTTAACGGCATGAGACTGAACAAGCAGACATACTAACATGCACAGAACTTTACATGTACAGTAAATGAATACTGTACAATAAATAAAAAATATAATGTCTTACTTTGAGCTGGTCAAAGCCTGCCTTCGTCTTTTAGCATCAGCTCGCACCCGTCCGAGCTCCCCCAGCTTCCTTACGCTCCACACGCACACACGTGGTCAAAACTGTTTAAAAGAAGGACTGTTAGCTTCTTAACTTCATACATTTGGAGCCAGAAAAAAAAAAACTTACTGAAAGCCGTTTCTCCGCGATGTTCCTCCATCCAAAACAAGCTGCTCGGGGTTAGCTACGGTTAGGCCCCGCCATTAGCAGCAATGGTTAGCATGTCAGTTCATTCAAAAAGGCTGTCGGCTTTGTATCTCCGCGTTAGCTCGGTGTCCCCCGACATCTTAGGCTGCCAGGCGGACATTTGCGGCGAGCTCCCGGCCGCAGATGGCCCCTCCGCGGCATGTCGGCTCGGTGTCTTCGCCTGTGTTAGCTGCTCTGTTAGCTGCTGTCGTTAGCATGTCGGGCGGCGTTGTGGGAGCGATCGCGGGGCGATCCGCGGCTGCTCCTCCGGGCCTGAGACGTCCACAGAGTTGACCGAGTGTTTCCAGCTAATTTATCCGTATGAGGCAACCCTGATCGGACACACGGTCCTCTAGAGCCAGCTGACAGGAGCCTCTATGGTGGAGCTCCATTGACCGGACTTGACAATTGTAAAATGGCGACCGGAAACGACCGGAAGTTGCGTAAATACGATAAAATTGTAATAAAAACATAATATTAATAATTATACTTTATTTATAAAGCCATTTAAAACAACCACAGCTGCAACAAAGTGCTGTACACATGAAATTAATAACATAAAAAAACAAAACATAAAAATAATATATATATATATTTTTTATCATATTTTTATTAAATATGATAAAATCGTAAGTCTGAGTTGCCGTAGGTCGCGGGTGTCGTACCTCGAGGGTTTCCTGTATATACGTCGCTTCGGCATTTAAGTCACATTTATAATGCATTTATTTAATGCTCAAAACAGCTTCATTTCACCTGGGCAGTGTGGTGGTGCCATCCATCCATCACCATCCATCCATCCATCTACTGTATTGTGGCTGAAGCCGCTAACTCTCCCACGCTCTTCCACCAGCTGGGTGAAGTGAGAGCGCACAGGAGGACTAGCTGTTGCAGTTCTTCAAAATTTAACAAGATTAACACTTAAAAACAATTATTTATTTGTTTGCTCAACATTATAGCAAAGGTGTGTCTCAGTTTAACTTGTCCTTAATAAATGCACCTTAATGGTCAAAATAGCTTCATTTCACCTGGGTGGCACAGCGCCATCCATCTATCCATCCATCCATCTATCCACCCATCCATCTATCCATCCATCTATCCACCCATCCATCTATCCATCCATCTATCCATCCATCTATCCATCCATCCATCCATCCATCCATCTATCCATCAAGGCCGGAGCCCCTAGCTTTCCATCGTTCCTCCACCTGCACCAGCTGAGTGAAGCGAGCGCACATGGGAAGACTCGCTGTTGCAGTTCTTCAAAAATTAAAGTGTCAGTCAAAAATTGCATTATGACTATAGAAGAAAAATGACGTATACAAGTTGCTTCAACGTATAAGTTGCAGGACTGACAAATTTATTTACAAAAAAAACAACAACTGCGACTTATGTCGGAAAATACGGTACATGCAAACACGTGCAAACTAGAAGATGAACCAATAACCTTTACAGAAATAGAAATACCAAAGAGGTGGTGCAGTTGGTAGAGCTTCCGCTGCTCAGAAAGAAAGTCACCGGACCGAATCCNTTCTCTTAGTGCATGCATGGGTTTTCTCCGGGTACTCCGGTTTCCAAGCATGCACGTTAGGCTGATTGGTAACTCTAAATTGTCCCTAAGTGTGAGTGAGAGATTGAACGTTTGTCTTGTTTGTCCCTGCGATGTACTGGAAACCAGTCCAGGGTGTCCACCACCTCTCACATATTTAGTGACTGCTGGATAGTTCTGTCCTCCCTTCACTGGCTCCTGGTTCACTTTCATATTCTTGTAAATCTCTGAACAGCTCTGCCCCCTCATATCTCTCTGATCTGCTGCAGCCATATGTCCAACAACACTCTGAGGTCAGCAGACCAGATGCTTTTATTGGTTCCAGTCACTCGGTTTAAGCTCAGGGGTGACTGGGCATTCTCTGTTGCAGGTCCAAGACTGTGGAATGAGTTACCACTACATGTCAGGCAGGCTCCCTCTTTCATTGTCTTTAAGTCTCATAAAAAAAAAAAACACTTCTATTCCCTGGGTTCTGACACTGTGAGAGTTGAATTTAACTTGTCTGTATTCTCTAATGTCAGTCATTTAGTTTGTATATTTACCCATTTAGATCTAGGTATATATTTTATCCTGTGTCCTTTACTTGTTTATTTTTGCTGCACAGCACTTTGATTGGACTTGTTGCTGTTTTTAAGTGCTTTACAAATAAAATGTTATGGTATGGTATGACCCCCATAACTTGAAAAAGAAGAAGCGGGTAAAGATAATGGATGGATGGAAATACCGAAGAGCCCTATTTATTAAAAGTCTGCATCAACTATCAATCAAAATTTGTTGGACAATATCCAAACAAAACAATTCTATAAGCCTTTATTGTTATATTTTTAATTAGGACTGAAATTTGCTGTATGAATGAAAAATTTAATTAACAAATTCGTCATACATTTATACGGTACTCAAAAGAGGTCCAAATTTTACATTTATTCGGTCTTATCCTCCTGAATTCTTCAAGATGGTACTATTTGCGTATTTGTGACACAAATTAGGCCAAATATTTTACCGCTTGGATCCATTACATGCATGTAAAAGATCTGAAACGCTTTAGTGCTGAGCTTTATTTATTTACTACTTTTCTCATGTTTGAGCTGTCAACTTCAGTCATGCTGTATGAGGTCTGTAAAAACCTTTGTCACAAATATAAACTGTTTTTATTTGTCTTGACCAGAAGACAAATGAGTTGTTTTACCTCCAGAATCCTTGCATATGCAACATAATAGTCCAAAGTAATCCAAACAGACACATGTTTTTAGACTTGGTCTGCAAAATGCTCTTTATTATGTCCCTGATTGATTGAATGTTTGATACAGGCGTGTCAAAGGGAGTCGGGATCAGTCCCTCCCTGAAGCCCTTAGACCCAAAACTGGATGTTCTCCAAAACAAGAGAAACCTTCATCCACGGCTCGTGTTGTGGAGAACAACATGTTCCTGTTTGGAAGTAATAAAAAAGAAAAAACACATTGGGATATAAAAAAAAACGTCGGATGGAAGAACATGATCCTTGTTCTCGGGCAATGTGTTCCTCATTGGCATTTTAGCAGTGTTTTATTTATTAGGCCAAATAAGCTAAAGGCACACAATGAGCTGAAGTGAAACATTGCTGCTGAAGTTAATGTTTGTTCTTATCGCCTGCTGCCAGGAGGTGAAGGCGAGTGAGAATGTTTTTGCCTGTTTGATTGCGTCTGTTAACAAAATATCTCATGAACCGGTGAATAAATTTGAATAAAACTTAATTAAAGAAACTTCTGATTCACTTTTGGTGTCTTGTCAAACATTAGTCAAAACAAAAATGGCTATAACTGTCAGTTTTACAGAAAATGAGCTAAAATTTTACGTACCGTATTTTCCGCCTGATAACTCGCACCTTTCTATAAGTCGCTTTGTCCAACTATTGGCAATAAATTGGAAAAATCCATAAACATGTTGCACCTTTATTTAAGTTGCATCTATTATGCGTCACCGCTATGCGACGCGTCAGCGCGTCATTTGCCCTGCTGAAAATGGCGGCCACAGAAGCATGCACGGAAGGACTTTTAACAAGATTAACATGGTAAAAACAATTATTTGTCTGCTGAAAATTATAGCAAAGATGTGCCTTAGCTTAACCGTTCCTTAATAAATTCACGTAATGGTCAAATCTGCTGGATTGAAATTGTTTCGCTTTGACGTCTTCTAAACCAGTGTTTTTCAACCTTTTTTGAGCCAAGGCACAGTGTTTGCATTGAAAAAGTCCCGAGGCACACCACCAACCAAAATTGTAAACATCGATATACTGTATTCGCCTATATTAAATATATAGTCATTCATTCTTATCAAAATGTCTTGAATAGGAATGAAATGAACACAAAAATGTATTTTTATCATGTTTTATATTTCTTATTTCAAATTGCACTTAACATGAAATTGCACTTAACATGCCTTGAAATAAACCTGAACAGTGCCACAACAATGTGGTCTTAAAATTAAAGAGGATGAAATTGCACTTAACATGCCTTCAAATACACCTGAACAGTGCCACAACAATATGGTCTTAAAATTAAAGAGGATGAAATTGCACTTAACATGCCTTCAAATACACCTGAACAGTGCCACAACAATATGGTCTTAAAATTAAAGAGGATGAAATTGCACTTAACATGCCTTCAAATACACCTGAACAGTGCCACAACAATATGGTCTTAAAATTAAAGAGGATGAAATTGCACTTAACATGCCTTCAAATACACCTGAACAGTGCCACAACAATATGGTCTTAAAATTAAAGAGGATGAAATTGCACTTAACATGCCTTCAAATACACCTGAACAATGCCACAACAATATGGTCTTAAAATTAAAGAGGATGAAATTGCACTTAACATGCCTTCAAATACACCTGAACAATGCCACAACAATATGGTCTTAAAATTAAAGAGGATGAAATTGCACTTAACATGCCTTCAAATACACCTGAACAATGCCACAACAATATGGTCTTAAAATTAAAGAGGATGAAATTGCACTTAACATGCCTTCAAATACACCTGAACAATGCCACAACAATATGGTCTTAAAATTAAAGAGGATGAAATTGCACTTAACATGCCTTCAAATACACCTGAACAGTGCTACCATTCTCTCTACATTTTACTCACTTAGTGTGAAACCTGTCCAGCTCTCCAGCAGGCTGTCTCTCAAATAGCTTTGTTTGCCAGAAAGTGGAACTCCTTGGCAGCAGTCAACCAAAAACTGTCCAAAGGAAGATCAGCAAAGCTCAGCTTTAAACCACGATTTTGTCTCAGTTCAGTTAGTTCTTCCTGCTCCTGTAAAGTCATGTTCCTGCCAACAACTGCTGAGCTGTATGGGTCCCTAACAAAGTCATAGCATACCTGAACTGATGACTCAAGAGATGTAAGCCTTACTGTACAGTCTCACGTTCACGGTTTCTGCCTTCTTCTGATTTCCACTTGGGCCTTCATCTGGGTCCGAATTTTGTCCAGGGACCAGACCGGATTTAGTATTTTTTCTTTTGAAAAAGTTTTCCATCGCTGTTTGTTTGAGAAGGTCCTCACTGTTTGTTTTGCTCACTGCTACAAACACGTCACGTTCATGTGCCGCTACTTCTCTTGTTTTAATGTGCGACGCTATGCTCCATACTGCCACCTATCGCGCGGTAAGGAAATTACACCAGTTAATAAAAAATTCATAATTTACTAATTTTACACGGAACACCAGACGATCTCTCACGGCACACTGGTGTTCCGCGGCACACTGGTTGAAAAACACTGTTCTAAACGGTCGCGCGCACTGCGAAAATAAATTCTAAATAAATCGAATTTTAGCTCAAACGACTCCAACAGCTAACAGTTTGTAAATGACCACCAAGTAATTACTTTCTGTAAGTTTAAAGAAAATCTGCCGAGTGGTTTATGAGCTATTTGCTAAAATGTACACGGAAAAAAACTGAAGCTAAACGCTACACATTTACGAAGCTAAAACATTGAATTTTATCTCAAACAATTCCAACAGCTAATAGTTTGTAAATGACCACACAGTAACTGTGGGCGGCCGTGGCACAGTGGTAATGGCAGTCGTCCCCCGATCGGAAGGTTGGAGGTTCGAATCCTGCTTCCGCCCACCATGTGTCGTTGTGTCCCTGGGCAAGACACTTAACCCCGAGTTGCTCCCGGTAAGTCTGGATGGCGCCTTGCAAGGCAGGCTACCACTACCGGTGTATGAATGTGTGAATGAATGGGTGGATGGCTGGTATTGTAAAGTGCTTTGGGGCTCGTCACAGGGGGCTGGAAAGTGCTGTATAAATAAGCTCCATTTACCATTTACCATTTAACTACTTTCTGTAAGTTTAAAGAAAATCTGTCTGGTAGTTCATGAGTTATTTAGATAAATAGTAACCGTTCTTGCTAACAAACAGCTAACAGTAAATGGTAAATGGTAAATGGAGCTTACTTATATAGCGTTTTCCAGCCCCCTTTGAGGGCCCCCAAAGCGCTTCACAGTACCAACCATCCACCCATTCATACACACATTCATACAGCGGTAGCAGTAGACTGCCTTGCAAGGCGCTGCCTGTCCTACCGGGAGCAACTCGGGTTGTCTTGCCCAGGGACACAACGAGATATGCCGTGACCGGGGACAGTAGTTCATATCTCCAGAGCAGGAGGCCGGGCTGCGACAGAGTGTGTCCGACCAGAGGAGCCTGCTGTCGGACACATGAGGTGGGAACGGTCGGTGTACCCTAGCGGACAAAAGTGGTACTGCACCATTTTTGCCAAAATGAAAAACGGTCATATCTGAGCCAAAAATTGGTCTAAAAATATGGGAAAAAATCCATAAACAAGTCTCACCACTCTATTAGTCACAGGGCATGCAAATTAGGCAAAAAGGTGCGACTTATAGACCGGAAAATACGGTAGTAGCCGCTGAGCCATTCGTATCACATAATCTGTCTCCTATTGTCATAAGAGATTGTTATTTTTGTGGTTTGATCAAAACTCTTATAAGAACTGAATACTCAAATGAAAGGACAGAATAATGAACTTCAAGAAAGAATGGAAAGTTTAGTGAGTTTATTTACAGCAAGGATTAATGGCACAGGTAATGCCAGGAACCCTGAGGAGCAAGGAGAAGGGTCAGATATGAAATAGTTCAGGGGTGGATTAAGCAGATTGTCTCTGGTTCTTACAGGTAGGATATTGGTTGATTGAATAGAATTGGTTCCAACAATCTTGTGCAATCAAGGAGCTGTACAGAGTGGATTGGGCGTATGGTTGGAAGGCGAGGAAGACAACTGAGGAGGCCACAAGGAGGTTTCCAGAGTTTCACAGAGGAGTCCAGGAGCAGGTAAATCACAGGAGGTACACTGGAAATATCAAAAGACACAGGTAAGTAATTCTCAAGTCATGAGGATACTAAATGGCTACGGCTACCATTGGCAGGTAATGCTCCAGTGGCGAGGAGAAGTCATCTGTTGCCTTTTATACTTGGCATCTCAGTAAGGAGATTGTTCACAGGTGTGGCAGGTGCCATCTAGTTGACCTCAAGACAGCAGTGAAACAGGAACTCCCACAAAAACGACTTCAACTCTAATTTATCATCATAAGATGATTAGGCGATAAGCATTCCCTTGAGGATTGCCAGGTTTTTATTTGTTTCTTGGTCCACATTTAGGAGCGGCTTCGGATGTTGTCAGTCCATACAATGGGCGTTATTAGCTGTTATCATCCCCATATATAGCGGCAAAACTGTCCAATCCACCTCCTAGCACGTTTAAAAGAACGTTATCAGCGTTATTATCACTGTGAGTAGGCAGCGTGTTTCCATAAACCTGGAAGTGTTTGTGTTTTTGTTTGTTTCGGCTTATGTAACCGTTTTCCTAAACCTAACCTTAAACCTGACCCAGAGGACCAACCCTAAACCTAACCCCCTTACCCTTGTGCCTAAACCTAACCAAGACCCTAAGCCTAACCAAGACCCTTTACTTTAAACTTTAACACGTAGCTAAAGACGGAGCCTGCTGTCATCGCTTGCAACGGTGACAACGTGCCTTTAAACCTAGGAGGTACAAGAAGGGCAATCTGACCGCTACGTATGGGGATGATAATAACTGATAATGGCCATTTAATGGTTGATAATGTTCGAAGCGGGTGCATTTAGAGCCAGGCAAAGGAGAAAGCAAGAACATGAAGTTAGGTTAGAAGTTTTGAGTTAATAAAGCTGCTTTATTGGAGTGAAGGGGACGCCAATCAGCACAACGGTAGATAATGTCCTTTTTGTTTAGTTTGCCACACCTGTGAGTTTTTTCCAGCCACTGCAGCATCCTAATGATGCAAAAACGCACACGCTTGGTTAGCTCCTTTGTCCAAAACTGTAAAAAACATGTTTCCTCTGCATTGACCTTTTCATGGGTTACAATTACAGCTGTGACTCTGAACAGCATAGAAAACAAACAAATGAAAGACATTTTGCTTCTTATTATTGAATAAAAACCAAAACGGGACTTTCTGGTTTTAAAAAAAGAAGAAGCAAATAGAAATGTTTGCAGACAGAAATACACTTGCGTAAAAGTATAAACTCTGATGTGATGTAATTCCAACAGAAGCAGAAGTAAATAAAAAAAATGCCCAGAGGAGAGTGGGAATGTTTTGTCGTTTGGTGACTGAGCCACTAATATTCATTCATTCATTCATTCAACCTTTATTTAGTCAGGTAAATCTTATTGAGCCTCATGGCTCATTTACGAAAGCGACCTGCTAAAACTAAAGAACGATGAACAGCAATGGTAGAATTTCCTTAAACAATAAACAATAAACAATAGAAAACAAAAGAGAGAGAGAAAAAAAGAAAGAAATACATTTTTATTTGTATTTTTTTTAAACAAGTGTCAAAAAACTAGCAAAACATTAAAAAACTAGCAAAACATTGAACATATATTAAATATGTGCTGGAAAAACAAAGATAATTACCATAAAAGTCACAACGGCTCTTCAAAAATACAAATGTCAGTGTTTTTATATCTGTGTATCATCTTTGGATTCATTGAACATCTTATCTTCCAATCAGTCTGGATTCAGGAAACAACACAGCCCAATGACCATTTTGTTGAAGGTTTTTAATGATGTTGACATTTTGGATGCTAATGATTATTGTGCTGCACTTTATTTAGACCTGTCTAAAGCTTTTGGTACCGTAGATATAACATCTTGTGTCATAGGCTCTCAGATATTGTTTTCTCATACCACACTATCAGTTGGTTTTCTAATTATCTCTTAGGCCAAAAGCAATTTGTTCAACACAATGGTTCTTCTTCTAGTTACCGGTATTTAACTGTCAATAATGGTGTACCACAAGGCTCGGTCTTAGGACCCACTCTCTTTACACGGTACATAAGTTACAATACAATAGATCAGATTATTCCTGATATGCTGGTGAAGATTCTCAGTCATCCAGGACATGATGAAATCAAAAAAACTTTCAATACAACAACAACTGGACTTCATGTGTAACAGAAGACGTTTCGTTCCTCATCTGAGGAGCTTTCTCAATTCAAAGGACAGTGAGTGTGGGGTTCAGGTTTTAAAGGCTGAAATAAGATACTGTACACACATACCTATGTAGATTGACAAAGCACACCTCACACCTTAACAGTAGGGGTTTCTTAGTTGTTGTTTTTTATTCTTGATTATTCCTGATGCATCCTTGCATTTCTATCCTGACGACACTGTTGTTTGTTGTTGTGCTAAAACTGTTGGTAAGGTTTTCCAGCTTTTACAGTCTGCATCCAACATCATTCAGTCAGATTTGTTGAGATAAAACCAAAGGGATGTTGTTTTCAAAAAGGAAGTGGGTACCAACAGTAGTAATTCTATCTTATCTATGAATGGTGTTCCTATAGAGTTTGTGAATTCTTACAAATACTTGGGAGTCTTGGTCGATGCACCTCTCTCTTTTAAGCCGAAAACTTGATAAGAAATTAAAATTGGGTTTCTTTTTCAGAAATAGATCTTGCTTAACTCTGAATGAAACACCTTTGCTACTTTCCTTCTGGCCATTGATTATGGGGACATTATTTACATGAACGCTCCTACAAGCACCTTGCAGATGTTGGACGCTGTCTATCACGGTGCACTAAGATTCATAACTGGCTGTAGCTATCACACATACCCATCACTGCACCCTGTACTCAATGGTCGGTTCGTCATCATTAACTTCACCCAGACTCTCACACTGGTACTTTTACATCTTTAAATCACTCTTTTGTCTGCTGCCATCATACATCTCCTCCTACATGTCATGTCGTCAGTGCAGCTACAGTGTGCACTCTCAAGACATCATTACCTGCAGCGTCCCCTCAGCATGGACTGAACTCAGCAAAAAGTCCTGCTCTTATTCTGCTCCTGTTTCCTGGAACACCTTGCAACAAGATCTGCAGCTGCCAACTTTGACCTCTCTGAGGGATTTTAAACAATCAATGCAGACATGTTCTTGTTTTTAGCAGTTAGTATTTGACCTTTTTTCATACTGTAGCTTGATTTTAATTTTTTATTTACCACTAATTTTAATTACTTTTGATTTTATATGCATTTTATGTGTACCCTATATGTGGTTTGTCTAAAATAGGTCTCTTGAAAATGAGTCCTCGTGACTCAGTGAGACGAACCTGTATAAATAAAGGTTGAATGAAAAGAAGAAAATATATAAAAATAATTCACTACCAAAAGTGTGTCATGTAATGAATAACAAATGAGCAAAACAAGCAAAATCCTGTTTTGTTGCCAACAATTATGAGTTTGTTCACATTCTAACATTGACGAGTACGCTTCAGACCGTCTCGACACGCCACAGATGTTGAGTCAGGAAAATAACCCCTGATGTAAACAGAGTTGGAGGGAGAACGACGGAATCAGAAACGCTAGGTCGAAAGCAACAAGCTAAAGTTATTTACTCTTCTGAAAAGAAACGGCGACTAAAAGCTTACAAGATGAGTCGACAGAAGTGAGTCATTTAGGGGGAGGGACTCGAACAGTGGCTGCACCTCGGTAGGTTTTCTCCAGCTCCAACAAAATTTGTGGATAAGCTCATATGCAAATGAGCTGTGCCAAGATATTCAGACTGTAACGCAGGGCTGTTCAACTGGTGGCCCACGGGCCAAATCAGGCCCATTGGTGAGCTCAGTTCGGCCCACCAATGGCTTAATTTTTTTAATAAAACTAGATTTTAAACCATAAAAAACTTACCTAATGACAATAAGGCAATATTTAGGACTGAGAGAGAAATGCAAGTTCAATCCTGTGTATGTCAAAGTCAAAGTCAACTTTATTGTCAGAACTGCAATATGTACAGGACATACACAGGACCGAAATTGCGTTTCTCTCAGTCCCTCGGTGCAACAGTAACCATCTAAACACTAAACACTAAAACATTTAATACACATAAGCATAAAATAGTAAAAAAGTGTAACACTGTCCTGAGTTTTTTCATAATAGTATAAAAGTATGAAAATTTACGTATGTCCTGTACATATTGCAGTTCTGACAATAAAGTTGACTTTGACTTTGAATAACAGCTGGATGTCTGGCCCCTGACCTCTTGGCTTTCCGTAACTGTGGCCCCCTGAGCAATTTAGTTGAATAGCCCTGCACTAATTTCAGTAACCGATCAGGACTGACTGAAGAGTTTAGTTGTAAACAAATGGAGGATATTTTGTGCTGTTTTCGAACACATTTTTCGCAAAAGCCCTCATGAGCTTAAGTTACATTAACAAAAAGACACAATTATGCCTTTTTTAATAAACTGAAATTAGGTATCATGTTAACTATAGCAACAATAGCTGAGGTGTATCATGGCCGTGCAACAAGATTCAGGTGACATTTGGTGATATTTCAGCCCTTTCTCTTTTTTTCTTCAAAGAATGACGTAGTTGGGGAGCGGGACAACAACAGCCAGAATGCTGAATCAGAAACCTTCCCAACAAAACACTGGCTACAAGGTAAATGATGCAAAATGGCATGTAAATAAAATAAACAGACAAACAATAGTGTGCGTCCTGACTAGCACAATAAATCAAAGAGTGCAATTTGAGTTCAGGAGCTTAAATTTTTGCACCTATTGTCACACTTTCCAAACATCCAGTGGACTTCAGAAGGAACAAACACACCTACACCCGCTGAAAATAAGAGGATCTGCGGTGGAAGTGGTCTCCAGCCACAAGTACTTGGGTGTACACCTGAATGATAACCTCAGCTGGAGCAACAACACCACCAGCCTGATCAAGAAAGCTCTTCAGAGACTCTACTTCCTCAGACGGCTGAGACGAGCTGGTCTGGGAAGCTCAGTCCTCACCTCCTTCTACAGGTGTGCAGTGGAGAGCATCCTGTGCTCCAGCATCAACGTGTGGCATGGAGGCTGCACAGCTGCAGAAAGAAAAGCTCTGCAGAGAGTGGTGAAGGCTGCACAGAAGATGTTGGAGTCAGTCTCCCCACCATCACAGACATTTACACCTCCAGATGCAGGAAGAGAGCCACCTGCATCATGAAGGACCACACTCACCCAGCACACACACTTTTTGCCCCACTCCCCTCAGGAAGGAGGTTGAGGAGCATTAAGTGTAGAACCACTAGACTGAGGAACAGCTTCTACCCTGAGGCTGTTAGACTCATGAATCTCTAACCAGAATTATCACTGTGAAGAATAACATCATGCTGTTGCTGAGCTGTTTCATATTGCTGTGGTCATGCGTTCTCATCTGCTCACACAGACTCATGTTCGTGCTGCTGTTCGACATAATGTTTTTATGCTACTAGTGCTTAGTGTATATTTAGTTAATGTTTTTCTTAGTTCATATCTTAGATCTTATTACTGTTTTTCTTTTACATTTTATTGTTGGATGTAACTGGGATCCTGTGTAATGACAAATAAAGAACCTTGAATCCTTGACTTTAACCTCTTTTTGAAGGGTGCGGAAGCCCCTCTACAGCACTCCCGAAAAATTAAAAAAACATCATTAGGATTTTTTATTGAAATTCAGTTCTCAAACCTTAGATTTACCAAAATGTTGAATAAAATTGGAATAAACGATGCTCTTAAACGGGTCGGTAAAATGTATTTTTTTGTTGTTGCACGAATCAGATCTTCAACACCACCAGTCAATCAAACCAGCAGGCTCGTCAGCATCTGACCAATCAGCGACCTCAGTTTGTCCTGAAGTGTAACGCCCCTTACCTGCAGGAGCTCCACCCCCTTTTTCTCCAACAACATTGTCAGGGTTTTGCATTAAGGCTGGTTTATACTCATTGTCTTACGTCTTTTACCCCCCGTTGAGTGAAAAAAAGTTGCGCAACTTCCGTCTGCACTCCCACTGCGATCCCCCGGTGACAGCTGTCTTGTACATGGCCCCCAGTCAGAATTCCGAGACGCGGTGGATGCGGCTCAGAGCGTGTGATTGGTTCAAAGTTTGTGGGCGTTTTTGCTTTGACATGGATAGTTTTGAAGAGAAACTCGTTTGTGTGTGCGCGCACACGCAAACCGCGCGCGCACGCAAACCCCAACACACACACACGCCAATACATACAGCAAACACCCTACTTACGACTCCATTGACCTACGAACAACGGGACCTACGAACGTATCATATTTAATAAAAATATGAAATTATACTGTATTAAAAAAATATATATATTTTTTTTAATTTTTAATTTTTTTTGTGTGTTTAAATGTTCTTAATTTCATGTGTACATCACTTTGTTGCAGCTGTGGTTGTTTTAAAGGCTTTATAAATAATAATTATGATAAAAAAGATCATTTCTGATCATTTTTGAGCAATCTTGGGCAACAGGAAGTAGGTCTTCAGTTTACACGGTCACAAATTAATGTAGAACACCGGACGCCATTTTAGGTTCAGTCACTGGGGTCTCCGGTCACAAATTAATGTAGAACACCGGACGCCATTTTAGGTTAGCTGCCCGGGAGCCGGCCGAAGACTGGTGACCAGGATGGCTTCATATGGATTAATTACGAGCTGGAAACGTCTCTGTGAACTTTGTGGATGTCTCAGGCAGCAGCGGATTTATCGCTGATCGTGCCAGGCCGCCGCGCGAACACCTCCGGCCAGGCTCTGGCCTGGCTAGCTCCAGAAGCTAACACGGGAGCTAACACGGGAGCCGGCCTTTTGAACACTTGTGACCAGGATCGCATCATATGGATTAATTACTAGCTGGAATCGCTCTGTGAGCTCTGTGGACGTCTCAGGCTGGAGCAGGAGCTGCAGATTGATCGCGCCGCCGCTCCAACACCAGCTCATGGCTTGGCTAGCAGAAGCTAGCCAGCTAGCTAACACAGGTCTGGAGCAGCTGCGGTGGCTCGCCGGCCCCCGCGCTGCTCGGCCCGAAAACAATCAACGCATGGCAACCTAAGATGTCGGCTTTGACCATCTCAAAGTAAGAAAATATATTTTTATTTATTCTGTAAATGTGAATAGCAATGTTTAACATTACAGTACACTACTGTACATGCTTAAATGTGTGCGCGCGCTCCGTTAGCATGATAATTTAAAAAAATATAATAATAATTTCACCCCCTAGCTACGGCAGAATCGAGCTGCGAACCGTTCTTATGTCCCTAACTCGTTCGTACCTCGGGGGTCACCTGTATATATATATATATATATATATATATACTATATATATATATACTACAGTATATATATACTATATATACTATATATACATATATATATATATATATATATATTTACGAACACGCGCGCGCACACAGGAGCTAAAGCATGCGCGTGTAAAGTTGACAAAATGAAGAGGATCGCGCATGCGCACAGCTTTTAAAACAAAGAAAACTCTGTTGTTATGCGTACAAATGCGCGTTTAAAGCGAGCAGAGACCCCCCCGAGGAGAGAAACTCGCCAACGTACTCAGTGGGAGTGCGCGTGACGTATGCAGTGGGAGGGAAGAGGGAGGGATTATTATAATGTATCACCCACGTCTTTCCAAGTATAAACACTCAATGCGGTCGGTGACACACACACGCAATTACGTCATCGCTAGGTTCACTCAACGGGGGGTAAAAGACGTGCAACAAGAAGTATAAACCAGCCTTTACGTACGCTTTGCAGTCAGAGGGATTTTGTGAAAAATTGTCAGAAAAAATGTTCAACCGTTGTCAGTGGAGAACATGTAATTCAGACAGCGTTACCCTGAGAATTGAAAAGGTGGAATACAGTTTGTTACATTTCCAAAACTTATACTGAGTCTGGAAAAATGTAAAATATGGATAAAGCCCTGCGGCAGACCTCATGATCAGCTGAATACAACAGTGACAAACAGGAAGTACCGCATGGTCATCAGTGTGAAGGCAACTGAAGGTAAATCCTCCATTTTCTGTCATAATTACCAGTGGTGGGCAACGCTAATTAAAAAATTAGTTCCACAATCTCTAAAACGCTTATTAATTTTTTTAGGTCCACAATTTCAAAAGCACAAATGTCTTATGAAAATTAGGGGAAGCTAATCTAATCCGCTATTTATATATTTATATATTAATATATATATATATATATTTATATATAGCCGGCAGCGTTATGCAAAATTTGCACTACACTGCCAACTGAAAAGTAACAAAAATGATCCTAAAAGGATGAAATTACAAAAATCAAAGGATTTATTTAATACTTTACGTACATATATTCTATTCGGCCACGAAATTAACAAAAAATAGAATGATCTTTTAATCCCTAAAACCACTTTTAAATCTCAAATACACGGGTGTGTCGCCACCGCATTTATACATAAAAGTAACCCAAATACATAAAACTAACGACTCACCGTCGAATGGTCGACACAAAACACACAATAAAATCCTCCGGCCACGTTAATTTGGCTTGAAACAGCGGGGTTCTCTGCGGATTTATCCATTAGTAACCCAGCACAACCAACCAGCTGGACACAGAGTTAGCGTCTATAGGTAGTCAACAGATTTAATGAAAAGTAACTAAAATACATAAAAACTAACGACTCACCGTCGAATGGTCGACACAAAACACACAATAAAATCCTCCGGCCGCGTTAATTTGGCTTGAAACAGCGGGGTTCTCTGCGGATTTATGCAAGACCGAGCGCAGCCAGCTAGCCACAGAATTAGCCCCTGAGTTCACCTCTGACCCGGAAGATGTCAAGATGGAATAGTCCATTTTTAGTAGGGGGATAAAGAAATCGACCGTTTTTTTATTGCGTATTTAATGATCGTTTTCATCGTAACTATAATTATTTTTATGTTAAATGTACATTAACAAGCAGGATCAATGTTAGGGATGTAGGTGACTGGCCGGGGCGCGGCGGGGCCGGGATTAGCAAGGCTAACTATGTTAGCTGTGTTAGCCTACATGAGGCAGTTTGGTGAACTGAAAACAAATACCGACTTACCTTCATATTTATTTATGTAGTTGGACACAAAGCTTAAATCCTTTATCCTTCTTAGATGTGGGCGCTTTAGAGAAGGTCTGAATTATTCTGTAGACATTATTAACAGTGACTGTCGGCAAGTCCTGCAGAGATCTCGTGAAGAACACCATCGCTAACACCGTGACTGCAAACCGGAAGTGCGCCGCATGTGTAATGAATGCGGAAGTGCTGGAACGGAAGTCCGTGGCATATAGCCTATTGGAAATAACCATAAATGTCTTTGTAAAAAAGCCATATAATGTAAAATTAAGTTTATAAAATCACATTTAAAGTCTTTCTATGAAATATTGACAATTGACTCAAGATGGGTGTTTTCTGTTAGTGATCAGTCTTTTGTGTTTTTTGATTAGATTTATTGATGTTTTGTTATTTCTGTGTTTAGTTCTGTCATTTGATCTGTTCTTTGTCTTTTCGTTGTGCCAGCAATCACTTCTGCTCAGTCGATTTCTGCTCCATCTATCAAGCTGCCATTCCCAGTCACACTTCATCCAGGTTTCTTCCATCACAGCTGCATCCACTCTCCCCATCAACCTCAATTCATATAATCCATCTATTTCTCCTCACTCGTCAGTCGAGCATCATTGGCTTTTATACCACGTCCAGTCCTCCTTGTGCCTGTTTGTGGCTCCTTGGGTCTTGTCTTTGCCAGTATTTGCTGTCATGAAAACCTTTCATTTTGTTTGAAAAAAATAATGTAATTTAATTTTTTTAGGGTGTCAGTCTGCATCCTTGTGTCCATCCACCTCCTGAAACCGTGGCATTGAAGTTGTTTTAAAATTGCAACAATACTCTATAAGAATAAGAATACATTGTAATAATTAAAAACAATTTTCTCCAAACTATTCCTTCAAAACTCTAACTACAACAGGTAAGATATTAGATGCTCATAATCCTTCCACAGAACTCCACTTCACAATATTTGAACTGTTGATCTAAGGTTAAAGTAATTCAAGAACTCCAAAAGTCTCTTGACTTTGAGGACCTGCAAATACTGTGCAGTCCCATTGATCACTGAAAGGTTTGAACTAAAGGTTTGTAAGATCTACAGTAAATCATAAAAGCCCATGGATTAAAAAAGGTGGAAAGGCTTTCTGTTCTAATGGGGTTCTTGTTCTGTGCATTCTTGAACAGGAACTCTACAAAGACCTGTCTATACCGGGGGTGGGCAACATTTTTTTCAGACAGTCATAGCCTCTGTTAAAGTAATCGAAGGGCCACACTGAATTGAAAAATGGACACTCTCTGATTTCCTCATCTATCATGGATGAATATCATCTCTCAGAAATGCTCAGTTTAAAAGAAAGTGTTTTGCATTCTTTGTTTAATTGTCAGAAACTATAAGCTTCAGTTTATTTTTGGTCAAAATCTGATTCCAGAAATTTGTTAGAAAACTTTGAAGTGTCAGCTTTTGGACAAAAGATCAGTTCAAACATTTGGAGCATTTTCCATCTCTTTATTAAAGCATTTTGTTTTGTTGCATAATGTCGGAATCCCACTGTCTGCAGCCCTGCCGCCCTCTCCAAGATGGCCGCTGATTGACGCCAGCTGACGGTCATCATCTAACGAGGAGCTCCACTACTTAAGGCTGCAGTCCAGTGAGATCCAATGCTGGAGCATTGTGCCTCAATCGGTATTTATGACTTCAGCCAGAAAGTATCAGTCTGATAAGAGTACTCACCTTGTGATTTTGTGTCCACAGTTTTGTGAACCCTGGATCCTGTTTTCGTCTGCCTTTGTCTGCCAGTTCCTGCCTTGTTGCCACTCGCTGCCAACCCACCGACCCAACATCCCCTGTAAGAAACCAAACAGAGCATCAGTTTGATCCACCTATCCCACCAGTAGGACCCTGACCCTGTTCTCTCTTCCAGGCACTCCCAAGACCCCAAGTGTCCCTTTTTATCACCTGTACATAATAAACACTGTAAATAATTGTTACTCTGAGTTGTGCCTCTGTTCTGGTCTCGTACCACTCTGGGTTCAGTCGGTCCTTACAGAATGCTCCAGCCATAACCGACCCAGAACGAGACCAGGATCGAGCAAACTCTGTCCTGTTTCCAGATGGATCGTATGACCCTGATCGAGGAGACCCTTCAACGGGTCTTAACCCAACAGGACGCTGCACAGGAAACCATGAAGGAACTTGGAGGTATGGTTTACACATTGACTCAACAAAACCTCACACCCTCGGCTCCAGCTGCATCCTCTGTCAGAGACACACCTAACACAACGCCCGAGCCCGGAGCCTCAAACCAGCAGCTAATTACGAGACCTTCCGAACTATTTTCCGGTGAACCTCATGCATGTGGAGGTTTCCTCCTGCAGTGTAAGTTAGCGTTCAGAGCGGCCCCTCATCTTTACACGACAGAAGCAGCCAAAATCACGTATTTCATCAGTCAACTGAAGGGTAACGCACTTGGATGGGCAAATTCCTACTTGCAGTTTCATAACATTGATTACATTACCTTTGATACCTTGTTGAAGGAATTTAGCCGCATCTTCGACCGACCCCTACAACAACCCAACGCCGTAAAGCGGCTCCTTGGACTACGTCAGGGAAGTCGGCCTGTCGCGGAGTACGCCCTGGAGTTCCGTGTCCTCGCTGCCCAGACCGGATGGAACGATCTGGCACTTAAAGGTACTTTTTTAAATTCTCTGTCCGATCCCATCAAGGACCAGATCGCCGCGAGAGATGAACCCGAGAGCTTTGACGATCTAATAGACATGGCGGGGGCTATCGACGAGCGTTTCCGGGAACGGAGAAGGGAAAAGGACTACAACTCCCGTCATCGCTCCACTTCCGGGTTTGCCACGTCATCAGGTGAGCCCCACGCCTACAAGAACACGTTTTCGGACTACAAGTCCCAAAGAGACAGAGGTCCCGTCTCATTTCCTCGTCACGTCGTTCCCACAGAACGTTTTCATTCATCTTCTGAACCTGAGCCCATGCAAATAAACAAATTTCATCTGTCTCCTGAGGAGAGACAAAGGCGCAGTGACAATAATGCCTGCATGTATTGTGGAAAGACCGGGCATTACCGGATAAGTTGTCCATTGCTGGGAAACGAAAACGCCCGCCAATGAAAAGAGAGATATTGGTGGGCACTTCTGCTCTCTCCTCCGCCTGTCGACTTTTATTGCCCACAATCATCCAAATCCACCACAATCAACATCCTGTTCCAGCTTTGTTGGATTCTGGTGCAGAACAAAATTTGATTAGTTTAGACCTGGTTCAAGGATTATCTCTACCCACCCTGGCGATTCCTCCCATCAGTATAGCTGGGGTTACTGGTGAAACTTTAGACCAGATTACTCTAAAGACTCCTGACCTTCATCTGATCATTTCTGGTAATCACCATGAGACTATTGATTTTTTTGTGTTCAAAGCCTCCACTCCCCAACTCATACTTGGATACCCTTGGTTAAAGAAGCACAACCCGACTATTAACTGGGAGTTGGGGAGAATTGACAAATGGAGTGACAGATGTCTAGCACAGTGCCTACGTTCTGCTGTCACATGTCAACCGGGGGAAACCAGGTCACACGAGGAAGTAGACGTCTCTGAGATCCCATCTGTTTATCATGATTTGGCTCCCGTTTTCAGTAAACTACATGCTTCGTCTCTACCTCCCCACCGCCCCTATGATTGTGCAATCGACCTCCTACCTGGTGCCACTTTACCGGCTAGTCGATTGTACAACTTGTCGGGACCTGAAAGAGAGTCCATGAGGAAATACATCGAGGAATCACTTGAATCAGGCATTATACGTCCTTCTACTTCACCTTTAGGTGCTGGGTTTTTCTTTGTGGGGAAGAAGGATGGGTCTTTACGTCCATGTATTGACTATAGGGGTCTTAACAATATAACTGTAAAGAACAAATATCCATTACCCCTTATCGATTCCATATATGAACAACTCCCGTCAGCTACCATCTTCACTAAATTGGATCTCAGAAACGCCTACCATTTGGTGCGGATTAAAGAGGGGGATGAGTGGAAAACAGCATTCAAGACACCACTCGGACATTTTGAGTATTTGGTAATGCCTTTTGGTTTGTCCAATGCACCTGCTGTGTTCCAGGCTTTGATTAATGATGTCCTGCGTGACTTTTTGGGGGACTTCGTTTTTGTGTACTTAGATGATATCCTTGTTTATTCTAGAGACGAGAAAGAGCATCACAACCACGTACGTAGAGTCTTACAGAGACTCTACGAAAATCAGTTATATGTTAAAGGAGAAAAATGTGAGTTTCATGTGACCTCAGTATCGTTCTTGGGGTTCATTTTCGAGAGTGGTTGTTATCGAACTGACCCCGAGAAGACCAGAGCAGTCGTGGAGTGGCCAGTTCCGGAGAACAGAAAACAGCTTCAGCGATTTCTTGGTTTTGCAAACTTTTACAGGCGGTTCATAAAGAACTACAGCCGCATCGCCGCCCCTCTCTCTCAACTTACCTCCATAAACCAGACCTTCAAGTGGACTCCCGATGCAGATGCCGCCTTCAACAGACTTAAGAAACTATTTGCTTCTACACCTGTTTTATGCCATCCTGACCCTAGCCATCAATTCATCTTGGAAGTGGATGCCTCAGACTCTGGGGTGGGTGCCGTTTTGTCTCAACGTTCTCCCAAAGATAACAAAGTCCACCCTTGTGCCTTTTTCTCACGACGATTATCACAGGCAGAGAGAAACTATGATGTTGGCAACCGCGAGTTATTGGCAGTGAAACTGGCATTAGAGGAATGGCGCCATTGGTTAGAAGGTACTCCTATCCCTTTTTTGATATGGACAGACCACAAAAACCTCACATACCTGAGAGAGGCAAAGAGATTGACCCCCAGACAAGCACGATGGTCCCTTTTCTTTAACCGGTTTAACTTCGTTTTGACTTTTAGACCTGGCTCAAAAAATATTAAACCGGATGCTCTCTCCCGTCAGTTTTCTTCCCCAGATTCTCCGGACATTGAGGAGACCATAATACCACCTGTCTCTGTCGTGGGAGTTCTCACCTGGCCCATCGAGAAGGACGTTATGGACGCCCAGAAGGATGAACCTGACCCTGGCACGGGTCCTCCTGGCAAACTTTTCGTTCCTTCTAATATGAGGAGTAAGGTATTGGACTGGCTCCATTCACACAAACTGTCCTGTCATCCTGGCACCTCCCGTATGCTCTCTTTGGTCAAGACTCATTTCTGGTGGCCCACGCTCACCCAAGATGTCAAGTCCTATGTTTCAGCCTGTCCGACCTGTGCTAGGAATAAGACCGGCAATCAGCCCCCTGCCGGTCTCCTGCAACCCTTGCCCACGCCCGGCCGTCCTTGGTCTCATATCGCCGTTGACTTCGTCACGGGTCTGCCACCTTCCGAAGGTAATACTGTCATCTTCACCATCATTGACCGTTTTTCGAAAGCTGCTCATTTCATTCCCCTACCAAAACTTCCCTCTGCTTCTGAGACGGCTAACCTCCTTGTCACACATGTGTTCCGCATTCACGGAATCCCCTCTGATATTGTGTCAGATCGGGGGCCTCAGTTTATCTCGCAGGTCTGGAAGAGCTTTTGCACCACTCTGGGGGCTACAACAAGCCTCACTTCGGGTTACCACCCTCAATCAAATGGTCAGGCCGAGCGGTGTAACCAGGAACTTGAGACCGCCCTCCGGTGCGTCGCCGAACGCAACCCCTCATCTTGGAGCAAACATCTGAGTTGGGTTGAGTATGCCCACAATGCACACAAATCCTCTGCCATAGGTATGTCCCCGTTCGAGGCTTCCCTTGGATACCTTCCCCCTTTGTTCCCAAGTCAGGAGATCAACGTTCTGGTTCCATCTGTCCTGCACCATTTCCGTCGTTGCCGGCGGGTCTGGCGGGAGACGAAGGCAGCCCTCTCACGTACTGCTGCTCAAAATAAGGTGTTTGCTGACCGCCGTCGCTCTACGGCCCCTGTGTACAAGGTGGGTCAGAAAGTCTGGCTCTCCACTAGGGACATTCCTATCAGGGGCACTACGAGGAAATTGGCTCCTCGTTTCATCGGTCCTTTCCCGATCACGAGGATCATCAACCGTTCTGCGGTGCGCCTTCGACTTCCCTCGTCTATGCGGATTCACCCCACTTTCCACGTCTCTCAGGTCAAGCCAGTCTCCGAGAGCCCTCTGTGCCCTCTCTCCGACCTTCCGCCTCCTGCCCGGCTGATCGACAACCACCCGGCCTTCACTGTCCGGGCCATTTTGGACGTTCGTCGCCGTGGCCGGGGATTTCAATACCTGGTGGATTGGGAGGGTTATGGCCCCGAGGAGCGGTCTTGGATTCCCCGCTCGTTCATCTTGGATCCCAGCCTCATCACCGCCTTCTTCACCGCTCACCCGGAGAAGCGCTGCGGACCGCCCGGAGGCGGTTCTTGAGGGGGGGGTACTGTCGGAATCCCACTGTCTGCAGCCCTGCCGCCCTCTCCAAGATGGCCGCTGATTGACGCCAGCTGACGGTCATCATCTAACGAGGAGCTCCACTACTTAAGGCTGCAGTCCAGTGAGATCCAATGCTGGAGCATTGTGCCTCAATCGGTATTTATGACTTCAGCCAGAAAGTATCAGTCTGATAAGAGTACTCACCTTGTGATTTTGTGTCCACAGTTTTGTGAACCCTGGATCCTGTTTTCGTCTGCCTTTGTCTGCCAGTTCCTGCCTTGTTGCCACTCGCTGCCAACCCACCGACCCAACATCCCCTGTAAGAAACCAAACAGAGCATCAGTTTGATCCACCTATCCCACCAGTAGGACCCTGACCCTGTTCTCTCTTCCAGGCACTCCCAAGACCCCAAGTGTCCCTTTTTATCACCTGTACATAATAAACACTGTAAATAATTGTTACTCTGAGTTGTGCCTCTGTTCTGGTCTCGTACCACTCTGGGTTCAGTCGGTCCTTACACATAAAGATTTTTGCTGAGTAACTGAAGTATAGCAAAACCACAGAAGCTTGGGTTTTTAGTTAATTGAAAACTAAAGGTCATACTAAATCAAACTGAAATATGAAATTATAGATTTACAACGCTTGTAGCAAAGATAACATTGACCAACATTCACCAATAAATATATTTTTTGCTTTACCTTTTGGTCTTGGAACATCATGCATTGCAGTATTTAGTGAAAAATGGCTTTTTGCTTTAAATAACAGATGGAATATGAACAAAATTCAATAAGCTGCACATCTGTACCTGTGATTTGAACAAAGCTACCATCTCCGTTTCCTCACTACCGGTGTGCAAACAAGTGCACTTGTTTACAGACTGGATCCCTTTAAAGGTGGAGGGGTGTTTAATTATAAGCTTACTGGTGGTGTTTAGTGTGGCTCAGCCTGTGCGTCTGACTAATAATTATAATATAAGGGTGAGAATGCTGCGGTATGGTGGGTTCACAGTCTCCCTGCAGTTACTTGGAATTAGCCCAGGGCATTTTGAGAATACAATAGGATAAACAAGAAAGTTGGCAAAACAAAATTATCTTTTGAGAAAGTTTGTTTATTATATACAGTATGCTCATTGACAAGAATAAATACTCAGCAGGAATGGCCCAGTTTGGATGTAAGTGGCTCCAGTACAGTCCTGTGAAGGCCATGTAACTGGTTTGATTTGCATGTCTAGAATGGGCATCGGAGGTCATGTGTTTTGTCATCAGGAATAGAATGACAGTGGCATCAAGAAATTTCCTAAATACACTACAGTATAGGGAAGCAGTGTTAGAAAAAAATGGGTTTATTATGTCAGGAGACCCACACACTGCGACAAACACCAAGGACGGATGGTTGTACACCAAGCATTACAGAACCTCATGACATCTGCACCTGCCATCTGGACACCACTTTTGGATTCTTTACAACATCTTGTACCACCCCGCCCCATGTCTCGATGACTGACGTCAGCCAGACAACCAGTTCATTGTCCCATGCATGAACTCCCATTAACACCAGAGCAGAGGTCTTTTTTAGTGGCGCTGCAACAGGGAGGCATGGACTGATGACAAGTGGTGTTTTATCAGTAGAGCAATCAATTTCAGTTATAGATCAGCACAAATCTCCACGTGTCTGTAAAGTGGTGTCAAGGGGAGAGGACCAATTCTACCCATGTTGTTGAGACATACTAGTTTTACTCCTGGCATCACGATGTGGGAAGCCACAAGATCTAACTTCAGGTCTTCCTCTGTTAGAGATCCATGGGACTCTAACAAACTAGTGCTAAATCAGTAACATGCTGTATCCATGTGCCTTATCCCTCATGAGACGGCACTCTGGTAGTCTTTCAACACAGAACGGGGGTCTGTGGACTGCCTGCACCACGTTGAGCTGCTCCTTTGGGCAGCCAAGTCCCCCACTCTTTTCCTAATCAAACACATCATGGATCAGCTCGGTCATCAACTCTGACCCGGAACCAATATGTATGTCAGATCTCGAGGGACAGTTCCTGGAGCTGTGGGCTGACTTGCTGCAGGAGAGGACACAGCAGCTGAATGTCATCGTTCCACACCAGACTGCCTGAATACAGCTGCTTCATGGGACTTCAAACAAAAGTTTTCACTTCTAGAGTTCTTTTGACTGTCAGAGGTCATTTATTGTGTGAATTGAAACACATGATTGGGCACGTTTTTTTTGTCCTCCTTGATTAGCACCTCAATAATAACTGAAAGGCTCTGCCTGATTACCAACATGATCATTTTGAAGACGCTGCAATCAGAAGACTGTGAGACTATAAATAGCCATATTTCGTTTTGCCCCTTGTTCAACTAAAGTTTTATTTTGTCACATTTCAGCTGTGTAAAAAGCAGCAGCAGAGGTTGGTTGGTTTATAAGAATCTCTGTAGGAGGATGTTCAGCTTTTGTTTTTTTGGAAGACATGACCATCAGCCAAACATTAACGCCACCTTTACAACTGCAAGTCTAATCTAAGCAGAGCTACCAAACCCATAGATTGGCAGTTCAGGGAAGAAGGAAGCTCCATTGATGTCACATCTTGCACAGATCTCATAATTTCAGCTTTTTGCTCCGTCAGTCACGCTACTCTGCAGTGGAAGAGACACAAGAGGGAATGGGGGAAAAGTGTGGCTGCTTGGCACCCCACCAGGACAGGATGTGCAGCCGAGGCAGCATCAGATAGGACCTCCTGCTGAGAGTGCAGGCAGCCATTGGTCCATCTGTTCTCCCAGCTGAATCACTGTTCTCCAAATAGAAAGATGCTGTCTCACCAATTTATATATCTGAATTTTCTTTCACCCCCTTTTGAGGTGTTATCTCAAGTTCAAAGATGGTGTTTTTTAGTATATGAAAGTTTAATCTTCCTTTAAAGTAGGGGTGCACCGATAAATCGGCCCCGATTTCTTTAATTTTGGGAAATCGGAAATCGGCCTATGCTTGCATGAGAAGCCGATTTTACAGATTTTTTTTAGTTTTAACAACAATTGTCAAAACTTCATTTATATTTCAGAGCACTACCTTGTGACCAGTTAAAACAAGTTTGTATCGTTTCTAGAATATTGTTCAAGGGTCTGTTTTTCAACAAAATAAGATTGAAATTTTAAGGCGCATTGTGACCTTACAACATCTAACAGTGTTGCTTATAAAACAAAATCGTATCGGCCAAAATCGGAATCGGCAAGTCACACTTTGTAGAAATCGGTGATCGGTGATAGGCCAAAAAACTGCAATCGGTGCACCCCTACTTTAAAGCTCTACTTGTAAATTCCTGTGTGCTTTTCTGTAAGTCAGTTGTGAGTTCAAAGGAAAATTGTCTTCTCCTTTCTCGTTCTGTTGTGTGTTGCATAATTTTGTTTTAGAGTTTTCTTCTGTGCTTGTTCTGCCCAGGGTACCACCACAGCTTGCCCTCGTCTCCATACGCCTCTGGTCCTGAGGGTCAAAGGTTGCCATCTTCTGGGGCGTTATCATCAGAGTTCCTCAACCACGGAGTCCCTGTAAAGATTCTGCTGCTGGTGTGTAACGCTGCTGGAGTGGGGCAACAAACAGCCAGGTAAACACACTGCTTGACAGAGTAATCTTTTAACAGCAAGTTAGAAGTCACAAGTGTTTGTTTTTTTTGGTTTAGCAAATTTTATTTTGGAAATACATCAATTGAGATACATCTACAGTCAATTAACTCTTGAAGTCACTATAAAAACTGTGACAACACTATGGAGTGTTGGAAAACTACCACGCTAATGCTACCTCTAAGGAAAGCTAGCTCGCCATGACACGTTAGCTTGAGTTACACCACTTGCTTACTTAAAACCTGAGCAGTGGGAACAGCTCGCCTTGTCACCGCTCCCAAATGTAACAAAGAGACTTCTCACGAAACACCAACTTGCTCAACACGATTCAAGCTGACGCCAGGAACTGCGTTCGGCAATGTACTCCTTTACGGGACGCCTGGGAACTATTTGGCAGCTAATCTAGCTAGCCTGAATGCACTAAGAGAGATAGTTGTAGAAAAAAGTGAGAATGAATAGGTGGTCAGTTGACTGTGGTATCATGATGGGGGCAGAGCCCTGAGCACAGCTGAACTGGTCTGTCTCAGAGAGATGTGATGTCATTGGAGCTTCTGCAGTTGGTTCATGCTGGAACGTTTCTCAGTGAAACGCCGAACAAAGTTAGAAAAATAACTACAGTTCTAAATCCAGTGGCTGGTTGGTTACACAAACCATCTTTTATCATATTGCATCACTGAGCTGTAGTGCCACCTCGTTTATACTAAACACTACTGCTCTGTTACTAACTCCCTTGCTGGCTCAGAGCCATAACAGTGTTAGGTTGGCTTCAACTTCCTATGCCATCTTGGTGCTTTCGTAATAAATGCTGAGACTGGAAGAAGGCATCTGGGTTGAAGCGTTTTGTAAAAGGGGTTATTGCTTTTAACGGGTGTGGGAAAAAATGACCCAAACACAAACAAACAAGTCTCAGATTATGTAATACAGATTCAGGGGCAGAGCATCAGATTACATATCTTCCAGGTGAATTCAGATAAGATGGCCTTCAAGGCCAGCCAAGGGAGCCAAATTCAGATAAACACGATTGATTTTGGGGCCAGGCAGAACTTAATGGCATCTACCTTGAGTCTGTGTTGATCCACTCGGTTCTGAAATGTCCAAATTACATGGCCACACCAATGGACCGTGCCTGAGAATAATCGTCAAGATCTGATCCATTCTGCCAAAAGCATTTGAGTCTGGGTGCTCGAGGCACGCTCCAAGCCATCAAAGGCAAGCAGCATGATCGGGTCCAAATTTGCTGCAGACGACTTCCTTGATTGTTGATAGACCAGTAACCAGCCAAATACAAAAAGCGTGAACCAGTTATCATAAATCCAATTATAAATGTGTCCTTAAAATTCACAAATGGCAGCAGAGGTAGACATGTCATCAAGTCGTCCAATTCATTGAGATATCCATCTGTGTGTGTGCTAACAGGGCAAATCGGCTCACCTAAAGCCTGTCTTCTCTTCGAGGATAGTTTATCAATTTGTTGAGGGATCAACTAATCAAATCAAGTCCATAATTATGGTTCGGAAGATTTGTAAAGAGAGGGACTCAGAAGCAGTTTCACAGACAAGACAGAGTAGCGAAGCAGGGATGGAGAGGAGGGGGGGACGCGTCCGACCTCGGCAAGAGCAAGTGGTGAAGAAGTGAATCGTGGAACTGATAAAAAACAGAGGAACAATCAGGAGTATGTTGTACACAATGGTGAGGTCATCACTGACTAAGAAAAGGTGTGCTGATTACAAATAATGAACAAGTGTGATGTGAGAATGTGGAAAAAGAGAACTGGAGACATCTCAAGGATACGACAAAAGTTACAACTACAGAACATAATTCATCTGAGTAACAAAACATTTCATACATCTACAGTACAATGCAACAAAAAAAGTACTTCAGCAATTAAAAAGCAGCATTCCTTTAAGGATTGTATCTTGTTCAATCCGTTAGCATTCAGAATACAGGGAGTCCTCGACTTACGAACGAGTTCCGTTCCTACGCACTGTTCGTAACCCGATTTTGACGTAAGTCGGAACTCATTACACGTGGCGTTCGTAAGTCTGGATTTTTGCCGTAAGATGAAAACTGCATGCTAACGCTGCGCCGCACACCCGTTTATCGACAGGAGACTGAACAAGCGTACATACTGGTCCATAAACATGCACAGAACTTTATTTACAAACGGTTAGATAACACAGCACGTTCAATACTTAGCCTATCCTAACCCATTATCAGGAAAAAGAGTTAATTTCTTATTGGGAGCTGGTCATTTCTTCCTCCATCTGCTCCGATCTGCCTGCTGCCTGCTCCTGAGCGCGTCAGTGGAAACCCCCCACCCTCCTGTAACCCCGGATTTACATAGCACGCGGTCCGTGTGCGCTCCACCACGCAGGTCGCAGCTCAGCCAGTCCAATTTCCACTACCTCCGCTGCGCTGCGGTCCGCCTGGATGCGCCGCTCCAAGACGCATGCGCGGGAATTGCGAGATAGCGTGATAAATAAAGTGATAAATAATGAAGTCAGAACAAAACAATTCATTCGGTGGAAGACGGAGAACAACAGTAAAGCCTGCTGCCTCGATCTTCTCTCGTAAATGAGCTACATGGTTTGAGCAACAGGAAGTGATGTTTACATTTCAGAATAAAATACTTTTTTATTTATTTATTTCTTGTATTGCGTTATTAGGCGTAGTCATAGTCATAAATATAATAGTTTAGTCATAGAATAGTCATAAATGATAGTTTGACAGCATTTTTGTACAAATAAATCCGTATAGAGCTAGGATTAGTCCGCCCGTGGTGATTTTATTTTGTAAATACGGAAGTTGTGCTCGTTCCTTTTCCTGTTGGTGCGACGTAATCTTCAAAAGTTGACTCCGGCACAGCTCCGGCGTCCGGCAGAAATAGAAAAATTTCTAAATTTGACGGACTGCCGTCCGCTCGCCGCCGTGCGGAGCCAGTGTAAATCATCTCATTGATTATAATGGGTGCGTATTTGCTGCGGAGGTCGGACCGGAGCGGAGCGGAAGCGGAACGCGTGCAGTGTAAATAAGGGGTTAGTTTCAAGCTCCTCTAAGTTTTGTTTCCTGCTCCCAAGCTCCCCTAAGTTTCAGTTTCGGTACCGTATTTTCCGCCGTAAAGTCACATCTCCACCGTAACGCAATGTAATGTTTTTTAACGGAGCGTGTTTGTAAGTCCGGATTGCCGTAAGTCAAGGGCGTCGTAAGTCGAGGCTCCCTGTATGTGTTGGGAATGACTCTCAGCTACCAACACATCAGGTTTGACCTCAGTGTCTGTACAATAGACCTTTTACCAGTTGACGTCATCACGCAAAGCTCGCCAGAAACGAGCGTTCTGATTGGACGGTAAAAAGCCCTAACTGGTTTCAGGGGCTAAGCCAGGGTTCGAGGAGCTTCATAATGATAGCGAGTTGTAATTTAGAAGCTTGTTTTCTTAAAATAGTGAACAACCGCTGGTCAAAATGCTTGAACAGGGTGCCGCGGACACGAGAGGAGCCGCACGGCCATACACATTGTCTACAGGGTTGCTTTTTTTGGGCTACAGATGAACCGTGCGCGCGCGGCGGGGGCAGCCTGAACCGTCACCCAAGCATGAGCCACTAAGTCCGGCTACACCTGATCCACGTGCGCCTTGGAGGTCCAGAACCGGCTGGACCCAGCCAGGAGCCACTAAGTCATGGCTACAGATGAACCGTGCGCGCGGCGGGGCCGCATGAACCTTCACCCAGGCAGAGCCACTAAGTCCCGGCTCAGAAAAGCATGCATTTACTGGTAGCTTAATGATTTTAGAAGATACGGCTAACGTATGGCTTATCAAACGTTTTGACATTCCACTCACCTGCTCTTCAGTGGGGCCGAAACAGGTCGAAACAGGCCGAAACCCCAACACACGCAGCGGAGACCGATGAACAACGGTCTCGGCGAACTAGCTAGCTGATGCTAGCTTAGCTTAGCAGCTGTCCAGTAGCTACGGGAGTTCGTTCTCCGCCCTGTCTGTTTCCCATATCCAAGATGTAATGTAGGAACGTAATCCACGGAGCTTGGATCATTAATGTCCATGCCAGATAAAAAACGCACACACGTTGATGCATCGTGCCGGGGTGAAATCCTGCCGGTACAAGCTGGCGGTGGTACAGTTTTCCTCCTCATCTTCCTTCTTTTAGTCGCTCTACTCAACTTTCCCAGAGGGACGTTGTAAAACGAACAAGTCACACCTTCTTCTTTTACTCGTTGAAGTTGCCTGAAACAATTATAAACACAATAAAAGTCTTATTTCTCCACCGCGAGTCCGCGATCGTTGCCAGTACTGACAACACTACAGTAGGGTGCCCGTGCTTCCGTTGTCTCTCGAAAAAAAGCGAGTGCGCATGCGCGATGACGTCAACTGGTAAAAGGTCTATTGACTGAGTTAGAGCCATCTTTGTATTCTCTAAGGTCGATCAGCTGTGGCGTCCATCTTGAACCAGACTCACTCTAAAAGTTAATTAGTGACGCATATTCAGGGATTACCAGTATATTCAGAGTTTTATTGGAATTTAACTGGTTTGTGTGATATTTTGCTAACAGTCAGACCAACGAAAACAGACACAGGTCACCAGGTTTTTGATGATCAATAACAAACTAAAAACCAAGACCAGGACAATGGAACAACTTAACTTTTTATATTTTATTTGTAGTTTCCTTCAAATGTGGACCATAAACATTTCTTACTAGTGTCCCATTAATGAGAAACAGCCTCACATTTTACGTGCTGTGACTCAGATGTTAGTTCAAAATCATACAACCCAGGATACTGACACCTGCCCCTGTAGAGATCAATCAGACGGCGCTCTCACTGACAGGGTCCAGAGAGATCCATATAGGTGAGCTGACCAGCACTGCTGCGGGGGAGTTTGATGTCATCCATGAGGGGACACCTCTAGGTGACTAATCAAATCGCCCACATGTCATCATCAGATGACAGCTGGCCGCTTGCTCTGTGCCAGGAAAATGACACTGGAGTCGCATGTTTTATCATCTCTGAGGTCTTTGTAGAATATCATCACAGCTAAATGAATAATAAATAAAAAAACAGAGCGAACCGCTCAGTTTGGTTTATACTGCTGAACTGTGGAACCACGTTTTACATGGAAATGTTGATTTTTATTAATATTATTATTTTGTTTACTCTTTTCCTCTGTGTGTCGAGGCAGGTGTAAAATAAAATCACAGCAGACTTCAGGGAAAGACTCAAAGAAATGAGCCACAATAGTTTATTTTTATTATCATATTTATCGCCAGCTGAAGATGAAAGGCCTGCCATAATGGTTTCTACCTGTATCTGCCTGTTCGTGTGGATGTCTGTTAGCTAAATTTATTGTAAACCAATTAAACTTACAGAAAGTCATTGCTGGATGTAAATAAACTGGTAACTTTTGGAGTCAACCTGATTCAAGATGGCTGCCATAGCCAAGTAACCTTAAAAAGCAAAAATTATGAGTTGGTCCATTTTACTGACGCTGAGCTAACATTTCGTGTGGTAGTGGTTGTGATTCATTTTTAAAACACGTTCTGAACATGTACAAATTGCACAAGCTCTTTGTTCAAAACATTGCAACTACAGGTATTTGCAGTCAACTTTGTCTGTTAGCAAAAATTTTCATGAACTACTTGAGAGAATTTATTGAAACTTTCAATTCACTTAAGTTTATTTATATAGCGCCAAATCACAACAAATTTGTCTCAGGGCACTTTACAGGAACATTCCCATACTTTGTACATTTCACAAAATAATCACTGGTTGTATTTTTTTTTATTAAAGTTTTTATTCATTTTACATATTAAAAAAACAACATAAAAGATAATGGGAAAAAACATTTCATAAATATGTGAAAAAATCAAAATACATAAAATGAAAGGTGGCAGAAAGAAGAAACATTTCTTATTTTGTCTGCCCCTTTTTTCCCAAAAAAACAAAACAAACTGTTTACAAACAATCAATTTAAACAATAAACTTCCAGAAGCAACAGATCAATTTAGTAACATTTCAAACTCAGTAATTAACAAATACATTAGGATGGACTTAAAGCTTTAGTAGTTTGCTAGCAGTTTAGACTTGATAATTTTTTTAATTTCATCACAGAGATTACATCTTTAACATCCTTATCCAAAACATTCCACAATTCCACTCCCTTATTCGAAATAAAACGTCCCTTCAAACTAGTCCTATATCTAGGTTTAACAAACATTTCAGTTCCTTTTAAACTGTAACGGCTTTCTCTCTTAATGAAAAACATTTGAACATTTGTGGGTAGCACATTCTTATAAGCCTTATGCATTACTAACAAAATATTATAATCTACCAATTCACGAAATTTCAATAATTTGAGTTGTTTAAATAATACATTTGATGGATGACGATAAGGCTTTCTAGCAATAATTCTCACCGCTCTTTTCTGTAAAATAAAAATAGAATTTGTTATAGTTGTACAGGCTTTACCCCAAACCTCCACACAATAAATTAAATGTGGAACAAAAATTGAGTTATATAGCAAATAAAGAGCCCTATCATTTAACAAGTCCTTTAGTTTATACAGTACGGCAATAGATTTAGATAGCTTAGTTTTAACAAAATTTACATGCTGTTTCCACGACAATCTCTCATCAACAATTACACCCAAAAACTTCACCTCATCCACTCTACTTAGTTCAATACCATCAATTTTGATAGAAAATGTATCTATTTTCTTTTTGCTAAATAACATATAGTTAGTCTTATCTAAATTTAATGATAACTTATTTAAACTAAACCAAGTTTGTAATTTTGAGTTCTCCTGTTTTAACAACTCAAACATTTGTTTCAAATCCTAACCAAAATAATGTACGTCTAGAACTGATTATTTTTCAAAGCCAACCCAATTCAAGATGGACACCACAATCAAACGAACATAGAAAATACAAAACTGAATTTAATTTAGTGAGTTTCACAACAATTATGCCAAAAGTTGGCTGAGTTGTAACTGAGAGACCTTCACAACCAGGACTCCGAGTGTTACTAACTTTGCTTCAAACTTTACGCTGGTGAAGATTCTCAGTCATCCAGGACATGATAAAATTAAAAAAAGGTGTTCAATACAGAAACAACTGGACTTTATTTGTAACCGAAGACGTTTCGTTGGGGTCAACCCCCGTTTGTCTGTTAGCAAAACATCATATGAAGCACTGAATGAAATTAGATAAATTCTTTATAAAGTATTCAGTGAATGTAAATATAAAACTAATTAACTGTTGGAATCCATCCAATTCAAGATGGCTGCAATAGTAGATCAGCATCTGCCTACACAAAAATGGCTTTAACTCGATCAATTTTACAGATATTGAGCTAAAATTTGATGTTCATAGTCATAGCTGAAGTTGCGTGTTAGTTTTAAAATTTGTCATTAAAGGCAGCATAATGCTACACCGCGAAAATGACAATAAAGTCAGGTTTTTGAAAAAACAGTATTAGTGCACAAAATAATATTATTTATTGCTCCCCCACAGGAAAAACTAAATGTCTATGAATTCTGCCTGAAAGAGAAATATTAGCAAGTGTATCAAAACTAACCTTTTTTTATAAAAAGGCAATAAAATGACTTGAAATAAAAACAGACTCTTTATACTTAAAAAGCCTAAATTTGAGATGATTTTGTGTCTTTATGTCAATCTCTTTTTCTGTTTTGCCTTTTCGTGGAGTTGCGGGTTCTGCTGGTCTCATTCTAATAAATCCCAGGACCACGGGGGACGGCTGCTCTCAATTAGACATGTATTATAATAGACACGTCATGTGATGAGAGGTCTCTGAGAGATCGTTTTCCTTCTCCTCATCAGCCAGTAAGCCTCCTTGATGTCCTTCTCTGTCCTTCCATGGATATGCTGCAGTGAGACTTGCGCTCCAACCCCACTAATGATAGCTATAGTAAGATGAAGCTTCAGGCTCATGTGGCTGAAGTGAGGGGTTGTAAAGTCTACACTCTGTAGCTTTGTGACACTAATTCCCTTTATATGTGTTTAAGGTTTGGACCGCCATTCTTAATGAGGGAGGACAGGTCCATTTCCTGGGACCAACTCCAACAAAGCATCCTCAGCAAGCTTTATTACCTGATGATCAACGGAGCTCCAGCTCAGGTATTCAGTGCCTATTAATAATCATGTGACACTGACAGGGGCGTAACTTTAGGTCTAACATTGGGGGGGTTGTGATTAACAATAAACACGAAAAAATTGTACACTATACGCTTCAGTGTTTAATACGCGTCATCTCTTCTTCTTCTTCTTCTTCGATGGTGTTTACTGGCAGTTTACAAACTCAGTGCATTACCGCCATCAACTGGACGGAGATGTAATTCAAGAGTCTACTTTCAACAAAAAATAAATAAATTAATTAATTAATTAATTAATTAAAATAAAATTAAATCCTTTCAGCTAATTTTGTAACTTTCAAATATTTAACAAATGCTTTAGTTATAACCTGTGACTGATTTTTCTTCAATAAAGTAACCATTGTCACCGAACTCCCCATTACCCTTTCCAGTGCCTTCCTCTCTTTATTATATTTCTTACAATAAATCAACACATGTTCCACTCCTTCCAGTACCCCACAATTAGAGCAGTCACCTGATGGATGTTTTCCTATTATCTTTAGACCACTATTTAATGTAGTGTGCCCAATCCTCAACTTAATCCATACTTCCTCTCTCCTAGACATGAAACTACTATCGTCACTTAGGAGTACCTCCTTCTGTATGTTATGTAAATGTCTTCCTCTTTCCTCTAAATCCCACCTCTCCTGCCACATATCATTTATTTTATCTTTAACAATTATTTTTATTTCTGCTTTACTTAATGGGACATCATATTCAATTTCTCTTGCTGTATACGCGTCATCTCCACGCGACGCGTCAGCTTTGTCCTGATCAAGATGGCGGCGACAGGACCCAGCTAGTACGAAGAACTTCACAAAGAAACACGGTAAAAACAATTATTTCTTTGCGAGAAAAAATATATTACTAAGCTGACTTTATAGAAGACGTGTTCTTGAGTTTAACTAAATGTTCAAATCGGCTGGATTTAAAAAAAAAAGTTCGCTGATTTTTATGCAGGCGCCAGGCGGGTCAAACCGGACGCTTTCTTTCTTTAAATTTAGCTAAATAAACGCTTAAAAATATACAGTATTTCTTCGCTGACTTATGGGTGATAGTAGACGTACTCCTGAGTTTGACGAAATGTTCAAATCAGCTGGATTTAAAAAAAAAAAGTTCGCTGAATTTTATGCAGGCGCCAGGCGGGTCAAACCGGAGCTTTGTTTCTTTAAATTTAGTTAAATAAACGCTTAAAAAATATATTTCTTACCTCACTACAGCAGACGGGCTCCTGAGCTGAACCAAATGTGAAATCAGCTTGATTTAAAAATCCGCGGTGTGGTTTATGAGTGGTATCTTGCAAACAAAAACAGCGAACCTCACAGCTAATAGCAGCTACATCCATAGCAAGGGGCGGGCAGCGACAGAGTCAGTCCGACCAAAGGAGGCCTTTTTCGAACACATGCATGTAGAAACTTCTGGGCAACTTCATGAGCAGCTCCGTGACTCACGTGACTTCCTGTAGCCGGTGAGATGGGTGATACCAAATTATTTGCAGGGGAGGGGGTCAGTCCTCAGGGAGTTTGTTAAAAACATGCAGCAATTTTACTAAAAAATTTGAATGAATAAAGAAAATCAATTATTGATGTAAGATATGTATAATGACGAAATGATTTCATTTTATTGGGGGGGTTAAATGACCGGATCAAATTATTGGGGGGGTCAAAACCCCCCTAACCCCCGTGTAAATTACGCCTATGGACACTGAGCAACTAACAAGTTTTGCCAACTGGTTAATTTATCATGTTGTTTAACGTCCATAATTCTATTAAAAAAATTCATCTTTAATAGATGATAGATTCAGCGCCCACAATTTAAACAATTTCAAGTATTTGTTTATTTTTACATAATTTCGGCTTCTAGCTCATGAAAACCACGAAAACAGGATTTCAAAAAATTAGAATACTGTGGAGACATCAGCCCAAATGTTGCAGGACATTCATGTTTTAAACTGAGTGTGACACACTAATAATCTACTAAACTCAAAGCACATGCACAGATTTCCCCAGGTATTAGACAATTGCACCTATAACTGAAGCAATTTAATAATTGCTTCAGTTATAGGTGCAATTGTCTCAGTTCGGTTCAATATGGGGA
This sequence comes from Garcialebias charrua, assembly GCA_038048925.1. Classification (NCBI taxonomy): domain Eukaryota; kingdom Metazoa; phylum Chordata; class Actinopteri; order Cyprinodontiformes; family Rivulidae; genus Garcialebias; species Garcialebias charrua. Next base: position 6,026 of record JBBPBX010017827.1, on the reverse strand, counting down.
AGACTGCAGACATAACTGGCCACAAGACCATCACTGATACCCTCCATAGGATGGGTAAGCCACAAAAGTTCATAGCTAAGGAGGCTGGCTGTTCACAGAGTGCTGTGTCCAAGCATATCAATGGAAAGTCTAGTGGAAGGGCAAAATGTGGCAGGAGAAGATGCACCGGCAAAAGAGATGACCGTGGGCTTCAGTGGATTATCAAACAGAAAAGATTCCAGAATCTGGCAGAGATCCAGAAAGAGTGGAATGAGACGGGAGTCACTGCTTCAAAAACCACCACATTCAGATAATAATAATAATAATAATAATAATCATTTTATTTAAAAGCGCCTTTCATGACACCCAAGGACACTTAACAAACCAACACAGTGAATACAGAGCAAACATTATCAGTGACAAATTGAAATATAAAATGCATAAAGGATATAAAATGGTAAGATAAAATACATTTAGTAAAGTTAGTGATACGCTAGTCTAAAGAGATGGGTTTTCAGGGCAGTCTTGAACAGAGAAAGGGAGGTGGTGTTTCGAAGGTCTGGCGGTAGGGCGTTCCAGAGGTGAGGGGCAGAGCAGGTGAAGGCCCTGCTCCCCATGGTGGAGAGGCGGGCAGAGGGTACATGGAGATGTAGCGAAGAGGAGGATCTGAGAGAGCGTGATGGGATGGAGATTTGTAGGAGGTCAGATAGATAAGGAGGGGCAAGGTTGTGGATAGCTTTGAACGTGAGGAGTAGAATTTTGAAGATGATGCGTGATTTAACCGGGAGCCAGTGGAGCTGCTGCAGGACAGGAGTGATGTGGTTATAGTAGGAGGTTTGAGTGATGACACGGGCAGCTGAGTTCTGGACCATCTGTAACTTGTGGAGAGATTTGTTGGGGAGGCCATAGAGAAGGGAGTTGCAGTAATCAATACGGGAAGTCACAAGACTGTGCACCAGGATGGCTGTGGAGCGGGGTGTGAGAGAAGGAGGGAGACGGTTAATATTACGGAGGTGGAAATAAGCAGACCGAGTAATTAGGCATGTAACGTTTGTAATGGGTGTATCGAACCGTTTCAGTACAGCACGTTCGGTTCGGTCCACCTCCGTACCGTTTCGGTTATTTTTTCACTCATTGAACGTTAATATATGCACCGCGGAACAAAATTTGCTGGGCGCCGCGTTTCAGCACGGAGCTATTATCGCGACGCACACGCAGCATTATTAGCCATTAGCTGCTCGCTCCGGTCTCCTGTTTGTGAACGTCATGGCTTTCTTGTTAAAAGACGAGCACACACGCAGCTTGTGTGGATTTTGTTTCATGAAGACTCTGCAGGAGCTGCGCACGCAGCTCTCTTCAGCAGTAACACGTGAACGCGCTAGAAACTACGTCATCGGAATGTGAGCAGAAACAGCTGTTGCAGAAACACCGCTAAAAGCAGCTGCATTTAAACAACTTTTATCAGGTAATCAGAGTGGCCCAGAGCAATAACACAAACTATGAGTTTTTAAGATCTGAATCTAGTCTGAATGTTTTTTATGCGCAGTTGATCCTTGCTATGAGACATTCATCACGTCAACACTTAAGTCAAAAAGTTCAGCTCTTTATGAAAAAACAAACTGATTGTGAACAAGTCCTGGGGCTGATTTAAGCCCTGCCCTGATGATGAGTGGGAGATTCAACCGTTCAAGAGGTAATAATAATAAATTCAATTTATACTGCACTTTTCATTAATAAAAATCTCAAAGTGCTACAACAATAAAACAAGTGACAAAATCAAATAAAATCAATAATGATATCAACTAAGATTAAAGACAGAATCATGTGGAGGCAGAATAGGCCTGCTTAAAAAATAAATAAATAAATAAAACAAGTGATAAAATCAAGGAAAATCAATAAAACTATCAACCAAGATCAAAGATAAAATCATGTGGAGGCAGAATAGGCTTGCTTAAAAAGAAAAGTCTTTAAACCGCTTTTAAAGTCAACCAGTGACTGTGGAGCTCTCAGGTAGTCAGGGAGGGAGTTCCATAGGCGGGGGGCAGCCACACAGAATGCTCGGTCTCCCATAGTCCTTAATTTGGTTCGTGGAATGTGAAGTAGGTTACTGTTCTGTGATTGTAGAGACCGGGTGGATGAATATGGTGCAAGAATATCCTTTAGATAATCTGGTGAAGTTCCGTGTAAGCATTGATGTGTAATGAGAGCAGTTTTGTACTGAATTCTGTAGGTGACAGGAAGCCAATGGAGGTTATGGAGAATGGGTGTAATATGTTCAAATTTACGAGCTCTCAATAAAATCCTTGCTGCACTGTTTTGAATATATTGAAGCTTCTGAAGATTTTTGCCAGGGATTCCAATAAGGTATTGTTCTTTTATTATAATTATTATTTATAATTTATTATTATTTAAAATCATAATCTTATTAACTTATTTTTTTTACCTCTGTTTTTTTATTTCCAGTATTTCCAGTTACAGAGGTAGCATGTCTCTTCCACTTCAGGGAAATCCACCAGAGATCACCTGCTGCAGCTAAGAAGTGTGTGATGACTGAACTGAACTCTGGTTGTGAGTAATGAGGACAAATACAGCCACACTGCTGCTACTGGACAAAAACTTGATTAGTTAGATTGTAAACAGTCTGTTGCTGCTTATTGTTCTGGTTCTGACTGTTATTGTATTTATTAAGATTTTTATTATTGTTAATATAGTTTATTTATTGTAGAGTGCTGTTTATTTAAAATATCATCCAAATGGGTCACTTTTATTTATTACTACAATACAATCCAAACATATTTTTGGCACATTTTCAAAATAAACATTTTGTAAGTCTTTATTTTGTCCTTTTTTTTGTACCGAAAATAAACCGAAAATAAACCGAACCGAGCCCTCCTTGTAGTTGAACCGAACCGAAATGTGGTTTTAGCGTACCGTTACACCCCTACGAGTAATACTGTTGATGTGTGAAGTGAAGGAAAGAGTGGTGTCGAGGATGACACCGAGGCTCTTGACCTGAGGGGAGGGGGATAGCAGAGAGTTGTTAAGGGGGACGAGAAGATGTTCTGATTTTGAAATAGAGTTTTTGGTACCGACGAGAATGATTTCTGTTTTGTTGCTGTTTAGTTGAAGGAAATTGTTAGAAAACCAGTGATTTAGCTCGTTGAGACAGTCGGTGAGGATGGAGGGAGGGTGGGTGGAGTTAGGTTTTGATGACAAGTAGAGCTGCGTGTCATCAGCATAGATGCATCCGGGAGATGGACTACAACTGTCGGGTTCCTCTGTCCTCTTTTCCGATGAAAGTAAAGTGTGTCTTTCCTTCGGAAATCAAGGTCCAAGGATTTGGAGGAAGAAGGGTGAGGAACAGAACCCGTACTGCTTAAGGTCCAGTGTGAAATATCCAGTCAGTCATGATTTGGGTGCAATGTCCGGTGCAGGTGTTGGTAAACTCTGCTTTCATAAATCCAAGGTCACTGCAACAGTCTACCAGAATGTTTTAGAGGACTTCATGATTCTTTCTGCTTAGGATCTGTATGGAGATGCAGATTTCATCTTCCAGCAGGACCTGGCCCCTGTCCATGCCGCCAGAAGAACCAAAACCTGGTTTGATGACCATGCCACAGTGCTTGACTGGCCAGCCAACTCTCTGGACCTAAACCCCATTGAGAATCTATGGAATATTCTCAAGAGGAAAATGAGGGGCACCAGACCCATCAACAAAGAAGAGCTGAGAGCATCAAAGAAATCTGGGCTTCCATAACTTCCAGTCAGTGCCACAGGCTGATTGTCTCAATGCCACGCCACATCGAGGCAGTGATTAAGACAAAGGGATTCACAGCCAAGTATTGAAGATTGACATATCGTTTTGAAAGTACCATATTTTGATTGATTTGTTGTGATCCTAATATCTTTTTTTTTAAATCTGTAACAACATGAAACAGTGTGGGCTGATTTCTCCACAGTATTCTAATTTTTTGAAATCCTGTTTTTGTGGGTTTCATAAGCTGGAAGCCCAAATTATGTAAAAATAAACAAATAAATACTTGAAATCATTTAAATTGTGGGCCCTGAATCTATCGTCTATTAAAAATCAACTTTTTGAATGGAATTATGGAAGTTAACACTAGCACTACCACATGTGAGCCATTTGGATATTCTAACTATAGTTCCCATGGGAGTTAGTCAAATGGCTCATTGAATTAGCATTTTTGCAGCCATTGGTATGTATATGAGGCCATTCTGTTGGTGTGGATGAGGCCTTGGGGGCATATTTATACATCAGAGTCAGAGAGTCTTTATCGTCATTTGCACCACATGTAGTACATGTGATGAAAACGAGAGTATGTACACAGGATCGTGTATATAAATATATAAATATATATATATAGTATATATATAGTATATATATATATAAATATATATATATATATATATACATACATGCACCCACATATATACAGTATATATATATATATATATATATATATATATATATATATATATATATATATATATATATTATACAGTATATGTATATATATGTACTGTATATATATGTATATATGTATATATATATAAATATAATATATATATTATGGGCGGCCGTGGTGTGGTGGTAATGGCAGTCATCCCCCGATCGGAAGGCTGGAGGTTCGAATCCCGGTTACTCACACCATGTGTCGTTGTGTCCCTGGGCAAGACACTTAACCCCGAGTTGCTCCCGATAGGACTGGAAGGCGCCTTGCATGGCAGTCACCGCTACCGGTGTATGAATGTGTGTATGAATGGGTGGATGGTTGGTATTGTAAAGCGCTTTGGGGTCCCTCACAGGGGGCTGGAAAGCGCTATATAAATAAGCTCCATTTACCATATATATGTATATATATATATATATATATATATATATATATATATATATATATATATATATATATATATATATATATATACAGGTAGTCCCCGACTTACGAGCGAGTTCCGTTCCTCCGAGGCGCTCGTAACGCGAAAATTCGTAACTTGGAACGGCCGCCACGTGTCTCGTAAGTCCGGAATTTCGCTCGTAAGTTGGAACGGTTTTGCTAGCGCGACTACAAACACTCGTTTTTCTTCGAAAAACTGCTTATGAGTGCATAAAAATGATCGGAAACGTGTGTGCACATGTTTAGCTAACGAAGTGTGGTGAAAAAACACAGAAAAACTCAGTATTTTTTGCGTTTTTTCCAAAAATTTGCCAGCTCGTAAGTCCGGATCCTTGTAAGTAAGAGCGCTCGTAAGTCGGGGACTACCTGTATATATATGTGATTGTATTGGCCACTTTTATCTGAAGGCGGGATTGTACAGGTGATCCCCGACTTACGAACGAGTTCCATTTCTACACCCATTCGTATAGCCGAAACGCCGTAAGTCGAGGACTACCTGTATTGGTCACTTTTATCTGAAGGCGGGATTGTAGAGGTGATCCCCGACTTACGAACGAGTTCCATTTCTACACACGTTCGTATAGCCGAAACGCCGTAAGTCGAGGCCACCATAAGTCGAGGGATACTGTATATATATATATATATATATATATATATATATATATATATATATATATATATATATATATATATATATATATATATATATATATATATATATATATATATATATATATATATACATCTCCTTTCTACATTTGTCACAACACATGTGAATCTGCCAGTCAGCCAAAATGTTGCAGAAGGTGTAGCCAAGACATTTGTGCTCAGTAAGTCATGATACCTTAGTATTATTTATTGATTTAATTGCTTGTGGTATGAAAGAAAATTTTGTTCTGTTTCTTGAGAATAAAGGAAGGCCGTACCTTCGCCCTGAAGGAAGCAGCTCAAATGAAATTATATGTTGTAATGTACATATATATATATATATATATATATATATATATATATATATATATATATATATATATATATATATATATATATATATATATATATATATATATATATATATATATATATATATGTATATATATATATATATATATATATATACATATATACATATAT